>PVLC010001165.1:57163-154365 GCA_004027655.1 Graphiurus murinus | reverse complement strand
ACTTGTGCAACCACTGTGGAAAACAGTATGGAGGATCCTCAGACGAATGGGAGTGAATCTACCATATGACCCAGCAATTCCACTACTGGGTATATACCCAAAAGAATGGAAACCAAACTATCAGACCGATGCATGTGTATCAATGTTTATAGCGGCCCAATTCACAATAGCCAAACTGTGGAAGCAGCCAAGATGTCCAACCACAAATGAATGGATTACAAAACTATGGGATATATATACAATGGAATTTTACTAAGCCATAAAGAAAAACAAAATCATGTTCTTTGCAGGGAAATGGATGCAAATGGAAAACATTATGTTAAGTGAGATTAGCCAGTCACAAAAAGTAAAGAAGCATATGTTCTCCCTAATATGTGGATGCTAGGGAGAAGATGGGGCATAGGAGGGTCTCCAGATGAAAAGGAGAGATCCTCGATAAGCAAAGAAGTTGTTTTAACTGAAGGGATTGGACGGGGCGGGTGGGGGGGAGAGCATCCTAAGGCACATGATGTACTTATACAATTATATCAAGATCACTCACTGAACTGGAGAGGGAGGGAGGTCGAGGGAGTGGGGTGGGAATTGGGGAAAGGGTCAGATGAGAAATGTGTGCACATTTGTCTATATCAATTTGTACCTAACAAAAATGTATATATACAAAGCACGAATTATTACAATAAAAATAAATAAATAAATAAATAAATATCCAATATCAGAAAAAAAAACTATTGTGAAAATCTATGTGAGACAATAATGTACCAAAAAAGCACATTAAAAAACAAAAACAAAAACAAATATTACTATTGTGATAGTGATTTGGACCTGGAGGAAAAGTAGTGAAAAATAATCAGATTTTGAAGCTAAAGCTAAAAGGGTTTTCTTTGGGAAATGATATCAATCCGCCAACAAAAGATATTTTATCTTTTTTATATGAAAATATATTTCAGGTTATTCTATCCTACACTCATAAGATATCTATCACAGGAACTTCTAGGCACTTTGCAGAGTGACTAAAGATAAAATACAGATAATAACCATTATATCACAAAGTGACAGAATTTCTATGATGCTACTGTCAAAACCCATATCCTCATGGGATAAATATATCTACATCGCCTGTCTTGCAAAAGTAGACTAAAATTGTTAGTTGGGCTAAATTTTATAAGTGATATTGCATCTATAGATAAAAACATCACATTTTTTATAGATATATATGAATCTAGAAAGAAACTAAAGAAATATATGGTATCCAGGTCTGTTTTAGTAGAATTAGAAAGAAGGGTACATTAAATTCTTGCTGTGAGGTATTCAAGATAATAATTCATTTGCTCCCCATGGTAATAACAGCTCTGTTGCCACCACTCAAGATGTTCAAAAAGTAGTATTTGCTGGATATGAATTGTTTGACTGCTAATCACCTCTATCATTCAAGTAGAAAGGCTTTTCCTTCCAGTTACATTATTTCATTAGAAATTTCTATAAGGAAAGCAAAGCAATATTTTTCCATGTTAGAAAAGCCAATAGCCAAGATACTGCTTAAAAATATTTATTTCAATGTGTTTATAATTTTGAGGCATAATAATAAATTCAGGTGTCTCCTGAGGACAGATCAAATTGTCTTCTATATACATAAATAATTCACTTTATTAGAAAAATTACCTTCAGTACACAGAACATATAAATGCATACTCATATACATATCTTTCATTTAGCATTTAAGTTCTAATGTGTTATTTATATTTATAGAAAACTAGGACATTTATTTCTTTTGTTTTCAATTCTCTCTCTTTCCCTGCCTTCACATTTGACTTTTGTTTATATTTACAATCTTCTAAAACTCTGAAGTAAAATTTTTTTAAAAATCTAAATTTTAAGAGTGAGTTAACAGTGATACCAATGCATGGCAGATATCACACATTTTCATTATGATCACTAAAAAAATGAATCTCCATTGCTTTTTGAGTTATGGTAATTCTTTGATCAATAGAATAAAAACTCATTAATCAGTCTATGTACAAATCAGAAGTTAGTCTTCTAATATAATTAAAAAGTATAGAGAAGTAAATTATATTTGAAATACAGATTTTTTTTTTTTTTTTTTTTTTTTGCGGTACTGGGGATTGAACTCAGGGGCATTCTACCACTGAGCTACACCCCCAGCCCTATTTTTCATTCTTTATTTTGAAACAGGGTCTCACTAAGTTGCCGAGTGCCTCAGTACGTAGCTGAGGCTGGCCTCAAACCCTGATCCTCTGATCTCAGCCTCCCAAATGCTGGGATTACAAGTGTGAGCCACCACGCCCGGCTTGATATACAATTCTTAAGCATACAGTTCTAGATAATTATCAAATAGTATTATCATGCATACAATGAGGTTATGTTCTAAGAAATATATCTTTAGGCAATTTTGTGGTTTTTGCACAATCATTGAAATACTTGTACAAGCCTATGTGGTACAGAAACAGTTACTTGAAATGTTCTCTGGATGCAATCAAGAGACATGGTAAACAATTCATGTATGAGTCTGTTGCCTGTATGGTGATCTGCTATTCTAAAGTATTTTTTTAAATAATTTTTTTAGTAAGTAGGAAGAGCACACTCTAAAATAACAGTATAGTAAATACATAAAAGTACAGTATAGTAAATACATAAAACAGTCATTTATTACTGCTAGCAAGTATTATGTACTGGACATACTGATATATGCCACAATTTTTATATGACTTAGCAGAGCACGAGGCTCGTTTTTTTTTTTTTTTTTTTTATAGCAGCAGGATCATCACAAACATCTGAGGAATTCATTACACAACAATGTTATAACAGTTACTATATCAGTAAGGGACAGAGATTTTTTTTTTTTTTTTGGCTCCATCATAATTCTATTGGTCGTTCATAATATATGAAACCTGTTATTGACCAAAATGCCATATTTGAACTATGACTATAAGGAGGAATTTAGAAAGCATTGTGGTATGTATACCATGACAAAATATTAAATTAATGTGTAAAATATTTTTCCTTTTTTTCTTTGCCTTCATTACCATATAGCTAATTCTTGATTTTTTTTTTCTTTTCTTTTTTTTTTTTTTTTTTGCAGTATGGGGGATTGAACTCAGGGGCATTCTACCACTGAGCTATACCCCCCAACCCTATTTTTTATTCTTTATTTTGAAACAGGGTCTCATTAAGTTGTGGAGTTCCTCACTAGGTAGCTGAGGCTGGCTGGGAACCCGGATCCTCCAGTCTCAGCCTCCCAAATGCTGGGATTACAAGTGTGCACCACCATGCCCAGCTTAATTCTTGATTTTTATTCCAATAAAAGGTACATATATATAATAAAAAAGTGAATTTATGATAGTACCAATAATTTATCTGGTACACTGAACTGTTGCTTCCAGTTCTCCTTTTCTTGTAGTTCTTCATTTGAAAGTAATGCTGTACCTCCTCTGGGGGGCAAGAGCCTTCTTTATGGGTCTAGGCATGGGACTTGCTTTAGTGAATGGGATGTTAGTAGGTGCGGCATAAGCAGACGCTTAAGATGTCCTTATGCAGCAGGTTTTTGTTTTTGTCTTTTAAATTAACAAGCAGAAGAGCTTCTTTCAGATATCAGTGGCATTTTCAATCTGGCCCTAAGAATGATCTCTTACAGAGCATTGTCAGTTTTACTAAACCTCAGGCCTGTAGTAGGAATAATATTTTAAACATCACAGCCTAAAGGCTCAAAGCATAGATGCTCCTGACAACCATAGCTCTGATAAATGCTTCTTTCTCTGTTATGGGATTAATTTGTTTCTTTAAAAAGACATTGAAGTCTTAACCCAAAGCACCATAAATATAACTTTAATTAGAAATAGAGTTTATGCATTTAGTCAGGGGAAAATATCATTAGGATGGATCCTAATCAAATATGATTGTCCTTAGGAAAAAAGAGAGAAATCTGGACACAGAGATGGACACATGAGGGCACCATTATGATGATGAAGACAGGGATCATGGTGATGAATCTACAATACAAGGAATGTCAAACTGCCAGCAGACCACCAGAAACAAGGAGAGAGGTATGAGACAGACTGTCTACCACAGACTCAGAACCAGGCCTATCTTGGTAAAATTTGTAGCCTCCAGAATTATAGGATAATAAATTTCTGTTCTTTAATCCACCTAGTTTGTAGCTCTTTTTAATATAAACTATTAGCTTCCTAATAAACTAATATATGGTCGAGTATAACATGCGTGTAGTTCATGCCACAGCCACAATTAACTTTTAAACCTATTTTTTGCTTATAGCAGTAGCAATTCTTTCTTTTAGAAAATTAGAGAAAATACAAAGAAGAATAAAAAATATTCCATAACTCATCCCCATATAGTCTCTTTTTTCAGGCTGTCAATGGATAGCTATAAATTATGAATATATACTATATGCATATATATTATATATCCATTATATTACATATAATTAATATAATCATATTGAGATACCATATCTTTATTAATAATATAAATTATCCACTTTTTGTCTTGTATACAAACATGCAAATTTTATATATGGTAAAGATTTCTTAACATTTAAACAATGTCTAGTACTTAGTTATAAGAAACTATTCTAATCCTCATCAAATACTAAGCTTTAATAAATCAAAATTGCTAGTAATATATACTTTGGTGGTGATGGTCAAAATTAAAGCAACAGAGAATCATAGCCCCCAAATCAAAGAAGACTGAAATTCCTCTCATAAATATCATAATAGACTTGGTTAATTAGGCTAGCTTCAATAATTGAATTACCATAATTGTTCCCATATATTCAGAATTCTATAGACATTAGGAAAGAGAACACTTAGTTTGAATACTGTTCTAGTCAGCATTCTTACAGCAATACTCTCTAAGATTTACCACATGACTTAGAGGAAAGAAGGCTTATTTTCTTACAGTTTCAGGTTCAGTGAATGTGAGGCCAGGGATCACAGATCTCAGGTCATGGAGGCTGTGCAGAAAGAGGAAGAGCTCATGGGCTGTTCTCCTCACATCATGGAGGCTGGAAGCAAGAGAGAGATCAGGAGGAGGAAGAACCATATATGATCCCCAAGGCCACATCTCCATGGAATCACATTCTCCAGCCATACCCTACTGGCATAGGCTACCACTCAGCCAAATCCATTACAATATATCAATCCACTGTTGGTATTACAACTCTCAAGACTCCAATATGTCAAATCCAAACACAAATTTGTGAGCTCTTTAAGGAGCCATTATATATCAAAGTTTAATAAATATCCACCTCAGAAAATTTGAAAAACAAAAGCAATCTTCCTTTGCATGAGAACAATATGAATTTATGGAAGTTTCGTTGGAATTAATAACAAAGTATCAATACCCTATGGCCCCAGAGCCAGGGAAACACTATTTAAACTTCATGTAAAAGTGAACGAGTTTAGAAATATTGCCACATGAAGCCAGAAGAAAATTGATTTAAGTATTTGAAAGAGGGTTATTTCCGCCTATGAATAGAAATATGGAATTAATTGACTTTAGGAGTTGAATTGCAACTATCATCTTTATAATTTTGATATTTCTGTATCATTCTAGATTTTGTAAATTTTGTGGTTATATGATGGTCTGTAACTTCAAATAAGTGGAAAATACTTCATGTGTGATATATATATATTTTATAATAATTGGTGCATTGTATTCATACATCTTTGTTAGGCACAAGCTGATAAAGGCATATATGCACACATTTCTCATTTAACCCCTTCCCCAATTCCCACCCCACTCCCTCAGCCTCCCTCCTTCTCAAGTTCAGTTTAATGATTGACTTTGATATATTTGTGAAAGTACATCATGTGCTTTCGGGTGTCTCTCCCCCCCCCATCCATCCCCTTAAGTTAAATCAACTTCTTTGATTATTGAGGGTCTCTCCTTTTACATCTGGAGACCCTCTTATGCCCCATCTTCTCCCTAGCATCCGCATATTAGGGAGAACATATGCTTTTTTACTCTTTGTGACTGACTAAAACAATGTTTTCCAGTTTACATCCGTTTCCCTGCAAATAACATGATTTTGTTCTTCTTAATGGCTGAGTAAAATTCAATTGTGTACCTATCCTATAGTTTTGTAATCCATTCATCTTTCATGTGTGATTTTTATTTCATGATAAAAAGAATAACAAAATGCTTTTCTCCAAAAATGCTTAGTAGATATAAGCTCACATTTCAGATGCTAAATATTGTCACAAAACAGAAACTATGAATCAGAATTGAACTTCTAGTTCTGGAATTATAGTTCAGTGGTGAAGTACTTGCCTGGTACCTCAAGGCTTTGGATTTGATCCAAAGTATTAAAAAAAAACCAAAAAACAAAAATAAAAAAAGAAAGAATTTCAATAAAATTATTAAATTGTATTTAAAACTATTAATTTTATTTAAAATTATTAAATTTTACATAAAATTCTATTAAAATTTAAATTGAATTTTTAATAAAAAAGAGAAAGAAATTTTTTTCAGGTAAATATTTACTACAATGATTAGATATTCAACAGCATCAACATATTGTCCTCCAAATCATTTGAGAGAAGGTAAAAAAAAATTAAGACTTTTTTGTAGAATATAAACCAAATACTGTAATAGATACAGTTATAAAATTATTTTTTCAGCCAGGTGTGTTGGCACATGCTTGTAATCCCAGCATTTGGGAGGCTGAGACCTGAGGATTCAGGTTCACAGCCAGCCTCAGCTACCTAGTGAGGCACTCTGCAACTTAGTGAGACCCTGTTTCAAAATAAAGAATAAAAAAAAGGGCTGGGGGTATAACTCGGAGGTAGAATGCCCCTGAGTTCAATCCCTAGTACTGCAAAAAAAAATTATATCATTATAATTATTTTATGTAACTTACTACTGGTAATAATACTATTAGTTAAAAATGTAGCACATACACATATACCTATACTTCACATATATATATATACATTCTGAAAACATGATAGACAGTAAAAATATTGAATAACTGGGAGTTGTTTTATTATTACTTTTTAGGAAATGAAAAAATTACCAACATAAATTGTTGCATTATGTATTTTCTTTAAATATCCAAATCAACCATATTTAGTAGATACTTTTTGTTAGAATTGGGCACTTATTGCTTCTAAACTTTACATATCCTTTTGAAGGGTCTTACACTGGAATACTACTTCCTTCTTGTACTATTCATTTCTTACCCTTTTGAATGGAAGAGTTAGCTATTTATTTATTGTATGATATATTTTTATCAACATATCTAAATTCAATGATGATAATGAATGATAATGAACATTTACAAGCACTTGAGATTTTTTCTCCCTTTTTCACATGCATTTAAAATTCAAAGTAAATTTTTCTGAAGTGTTGTGATCCAAGATTTAGCCTCAGGTTAAGCAGAAATTCTAGGGACCTCATTTGATCACTTAACTTAGTCAAGTCTTCTAATTCTGTTTAACAGAAGCAAACTCGTTTAGAAAATGGTTATGTTAGTATTAAAACTTCTGTCTAAAGAGGACTTTAGGTAGGTATAAATGAAAAGTTTTAATGCAAAGCATTTATAAGTAACACAATATGGGTTAAAATATATATGTGGGAAATTGTACAACCTTAAAAAACAAAGATCTAAATAAATAGCAAAGTGCTTTTTGCATGGATTAAGTAATATCGTTAAAATGCAAATTTTCCTGTATAATCTATAGTTTTAAAGAAATCCATATCCAAAATCCAACAACTTATTGTATTAGTATGGGCAAACTGATTATGAAGTGCATATGAAAAGGCAAATAATCCAAAATAGCCAATGACATACTAAAGAAGAACAAATTTAAATGATTCACACTATTCAATATCACAAGTTACAGTATGATTATAGAATCAAGGAAGTATTTTTATTGAAGAAAGAAGTGATATACAGATAAATGGAACAAGATAGAGTTCACACATAGAAACACACACACACACACAACCACATAGATTCAATTTAGTTTTGCCAAACTATTAAAGGCCAAACAATGGGTGAAAGATAATCTTTTCAACAAATATTGATGAAATAATAGGAAAGGAACATGAAAAGGGAAAAAGTACCTAGGCATCAACCTTATAATTCTCACGAAAATTAATTCAAAATGGAATGTAAATCTTAATGTAAAATATCTCAAAGAAAACATAGGAGATATTCATGACCTTGGATTTGCTATGAGTTTTCAAATGCCAATAACATGACCCATAATAGAACAAGATGGACTTTATTAAAAATTCCACCTTACAAAAGACATTCTTTATAAAATAGAATGTAAGCCACAGACTGTGATAAAGTATTTGCAGTCTGCATACTGATAAAAACTTTATATACAAGAGTATTTAAGGAACATTTAAAAGTCAATAATAAAAGAGAGTCCAATTTAAAAAATGAGCATATTTGGGCCTGGTGGCACACACTTGTAATCCTAGTATTTGGGAGGCTGAAACGGGAGGATCGCAGGTTCACTACTAACCTCAGCAACTTAGCAAGGACCTCTGCAACTTAGAACGACCCTATTTGAAAATACAAAATAAAATAGGATTGAAGGTGTAGCTCAGAGGCAGAATGTCCTTGGGTTCAATCCCCAACAGGAAAAAAAAAAGATTGGGCAGAAAAGATTGACATATACATCATCAAAAAGTCATGCTGATGATATTAATGCCAGATGCTAGTAAAGATGTGTAGTAACAGGAACTCTTATTCACTGTATGTGAGGATGAAAAATAATGAAGACATTTTTGCAGTTTCTTGCAAAACTAAACATAATCTTATCATGTTCCCTTACTTGCACTCTCAGGTACTTACCCAACTAATTTTAAAAATTATGACCTCATGAAAACTTGTTGCTAGTATGCAGGAAATTCATTTTGGCATAATGACCTTTATCTTGTGCTTCTGGTAAAACTTTTATTTCTTATATCAGTTTTTTTTTGTATATTGCTTAGGATTTACTATACATATCATCATGTTGGTTGCAAATAAAGCCTTTAATTCTTCCACACTAGATTATGAATTTTTATCTTTTTCCTACATCATTATATTTACAGTGCTCAATATATTAGTGCAGTGTTTTCTAGAAAATAAGAGCATTTGTAATCTAATTATTGGTAATCTGATTATTCAGATTGTGCTTAATCTATAAAATGTGCTTTAGCATTAATTGTTTTGAATGTGCATTGCAATTACATTTATTTAAGTAAGATAGAGAAGGTCCTTCCTAATCTTTGTATTATAAAAGTTATAATTTTTTCATAAATTGAATCTTTTTTTACACTTCAGAATCTATTAAACTGATAATTTGTTTTTGCTTGTTGATGTGGTAAATTTCATTAAAGTTTTGAATCTATCTTAAATTTGTGCTATATAGAAACTCCTCTCATCCCATCTTTGCTTTGTCATGAAGTAATGAACTATTTCTATTTTTCTGTATTTCCAGCCTCAGTTTGCTAACAATTTAAGAATTTGTTGTGTCTATTACCATAAAATATATTTAACATAATTCTCTTTAGTTATAATGACGTTAGTTATATGGCTCTGGTATTAAGGTAGTGTGAGCTTCAGAAAATGACTTTGAATGCATATCCTCCCACTTTGTGTCTTGGAAAAAATTGTATGAAATTGGTATTTATTCATTTAAAACATGGAAAATTTGGCATTAAAGCTTATTTCTTCCTGAACTTTGTGAACATTTTAATTGCAAAGTCATCATATATATTTTTTAGGTAATCAATTTCTTCCTGCGTGAGTTTTGTATATTTCAATGGATTTTTCATTTCATCTAATTTTCTTTTCCTTTTTAGCTTATTGGTAAAGAGTTCATAATATTTGCTTCTCCATTAATTTATGAAGAATTGGCAACAATACCCATTTTCTCAATTCTAATATTTATAATTTGTATTTACATTTATTTTCTTTTTGGAGGGATTTAGGTTTTTATTTTATTTTATTATTTTTTTGCTAAAAGATTTTTATACTTTTACTCATGCATTATAATCTAACATCATAATGTATCTCATAAGGATGGTAATATACATGCATATATATATATATATATATATATATATATATATATGGCAAGCAGTTGGTGAATTTCCCCCCAGCTTCTTCCCCACTCCCTCCTACCCCATATAAGATATTCAGATTGGCATTTGTATTCTCACATACGAACATAGTATTAGTGGAAGTGTTTTCTTCATTAATTATCCCTCCCCTCTCACCCCTAGACCATCTCCCTGGATCCATTGGGGTTTCTCCTTCATGATCTGTAGTCCCTCTTATATCCCAATTACTCCCTAGATTCCACAAAAGAGAGAAAACATGACCCTTCACTTTCTCTAACTTGCTAATCTCACTTAACATAATGTTCTCCAGGTCCTTTCATTTTCCTGAAAATGATATCATTTTGTTCTTTTATATTGCTGAGTAAAATTCCATTGTGTAGCTATCCCCTAATTTTGTAATCCAAATATCTGTTGATGAACATTTAGGTTGGTTTCATAATTTGGCTATTGTGAATTATGCTGCTATAAATATGGGCATGTTTTATTTTTTAAAAGTTAACATATATAAAATATTTTAATATCAATGAGATATTGCATAGTGTTTTGATACATGTATAAATTATCTTAATGGCGAAAATATTTAAGATAATTTCTACTACTTTTATAAAATGTACTTTATTGTTTTCTATATAATAACATTTTAGTCCCTCTTGTTTCTATATAAGTGTTTCTTAGTACTCATTGATCAACGTTTTACCAAGCCTCCGTCCTCCTTACTCTCCCAACTTTGGATAATTACCATTTTACTCTCAACTTCCATGAGATCAGAGTCACTGCTCAGTAAGAGAGCACGTGCCTAACATGCACAAGGTCCATGGTTCAGTCTATAGCACTATAAAAGCAAAACAAAACAAAAGTTCTATGAGATAAACATTTTTGGGTTTTATGCGTGTGAGTGAGGTCGTGTGGCACTAGTTGTTCAATGCCTTACAAATTTCACTTAACACAATGACCTTCATTTCCACCCATGTTGTCAGAAGTGACAGTATTCTATTCTTTTTATGGCTATATAGCTTCCATTTTGTATGTGTACCATATTTTCTTTGAAAATTCACTTGGTGGACACTTATGTTGTTTCTTTTTCCTGGTGATTGTGAAAGTACTATAATGAACATGATTATGCACATGTCTCCTCAACATACTGATTTCATTTCCTTTGACTATATAACTAGTAGTTAGATTTTTTAATCATACAGTAGTTTTATATTTAATTTTTTGAGGAACCTCCATTAGTTAACAATATACTGAAGGGGGAAAAGTCAAAAGATTTCTATGATCTGGAACAAGAAAATAATTCCTCTTAATACTTTTATTCAAGATAGTGTTAGAAATTCTAGCAAGAGACACCAGGCAAAAGAAAGAAATAAAGAACATCCAAATTGAAAACGGATAGATCAATTCATCACTGTTTGCAGATAGCATGATATTATATATTATATAGAGAAAATACACAAACTCTACCCAAAAAACTGAACTCATAAATGGATTAGCAAAGTTGCAGGAAACAATATCAAAATACAGAAATCAGTAGCATTACTATATATTTTAAGGTAAATATATGAAATAGAAATCAACAAAGTAATCTTATTTATAGTAGCCACAAAAATAGCTAAAATATATTTAACCAAAGAGTTAAAATTCTCTTTAATGAAAATAATAGAATATTTTATTTTCACAAAAATTGGAGAGTACATAAAAAGTTGAAAGATACCACATGTTCATGGATTGGAAGAATCAGCATTGTTGAAATGTTTATACTACACAAATCTATACACAGATTTAATACAATCCATATCAAAACACAAACTCAGAAAGAAATTCTCAGAGGTAGAAAAAGCAATCCTAAAATTTATATGGAATAAAAATATAATCTTTGCTAGCCAAAGTAATCTTGAACAAGAAATAAATCTGGATGCATTACATGACCTGTAGTAATCAAAACAACATGGTATTGGCATAAATACAGATACATAGACCAATGGAACAGAATAAAGCCTAGAAATAAACTCCAGTGTATAAAGTAAAAGAATTTTGACAAGGTGCAAAAAATATGCACTGAAAGAAAGAACAATCTTTCAATAAATGGTGCTGGGAAAATTAGATACCCATTAGCAGAAGAATGAAACTAGGCTTTTTTCCCTAAAACCTACAAAATTTAGCATAAAATGAATTAAAGATTTAAATATGAAACTACGAAAGTATAGAAGGAAACAAAAAGCAAATGCTTCAAGACATTGCAATGTCTTGCAAATCTCTTCTTGATACTGTCTACTCGAACACATCACTTTTTTATTATTTCCAAAAATATTTGTTTTACTGATTTTCTCTATTGTTTTCTTGTTTAATATTGCTCTATTTTTCTTTTATTAGAAGTATTTCCTTCCTTTTAGTGACCTTTTAGATTGTTGTTGTTTGCTCTTCTTTTTCCTTGAGCTCTTTCTTCTTTCCTAAAACAAGCTCTCAAACCACAAAATTTTCTCTAAGTATTAATTTAGTTGCAATGTATAAATTTTGATCTATCATGGTTTTATTTTTTATTTTTTATTTTTTGTGGTACTGGAGATTGAACCCAGAGATATTCTAACTCCAAGCTACTCCCCCAGCCCTATTTTTTTATTTTTGAAACAGGATCTTACTAAGTTGTGCAAGGCTTCACTAAGTAGCTGAGGCTGACTGTGTACCTGCAATCCTCCTGTCTCAGCCTCTCAAGTACTGGGATTACAAGTGTGCATCACCATACCTGGCTGTGTTTTTATTTTTATTTAGAAACAGAATTCTATTTCCCCTGTTTTATTCCAATTGTGTTTTACAGGATATGTACAGGTGAGCTACTTAATTAACAAATGTTTCAATATTTTTATATGTATTTATTATTGCAGCTGCTGTGAGTACATCGAAGCAGAGCACATACAGTTTAAGAGAAGCATAAGGAAGCGTACAACATCCATGCGTGAAACCCTCATGCGTCCAGTCTGGGCCTTGTATATATCCCTTGTTGGTTTTTCTGTTCTGTTTTTTTTTTCTTCTTCTTCTTC
The DNA here is from genome assembly GCA_004027655.1 of Graphiurus murinus. Lineage (NCBI taxonomy): Eukaryota > Metazoa > Chordata > Mammalia > Rodentia > Gliridae > Graphiurus > Graphiurus murinus. The sequence goes on along the minus strand of PVLC010001165.1, from coordinate 141,232 downwards.
TTTTGAAAGAATAGGATGAACCCATGCTCAAAACCTTTCTAAAGCATTTTGAAAATACAGCTTTTTATGTGGCACTTCAAAAACGAGTTGGGACAAAATGAAGGTGATATTTGGTCTCTGGTTTGCGGGGGAGCATCACCTCCCCCCTCCGCCAGGGCGCCTGAGACTCAGGGCTCATGCTAGCTAGCTTCAGTCAGGTTCTTCTGACCGCCATCCTCCAAGGGCCAGCTGCGGGGGCAGAGGTGGCCTCCAAGGGTAGGCCCTGCTGCTGGCAGCTGTAGTTGAAATAGCCACAGGGGAAGTGAGGCATCTGCGACAGAGGCACCTTCTTCCTTCCTGCTGGTGGTTGGCGGCTAGCAGGGCTCCGGCAGCAAGGCAGCGGCGGCAGTCTGAGGAGGCCACATTGAGGACCCCTACTAGCCTAGGCCTCCCCTCTTCTGAAGCCCCTTCTTTGACACGGGTGGTTCTTTTCGCAGGCTTCTCTACAAACCAGATGCCGTACTTCGTGTTCCACAAGCTGGTCGGCTTGTTTCTGGATCCCTGGACCTTGTGTAGCTCAGCCAGTGGGTGGGACTGAGACATTACCTTATTAACTTGGCCGCTTCCAGGAAGAGGCCTCCTCAGCTGGGGGCTTTCTTCCCAGCTCTGCAGGTGGCCTCGGGCATGGGGCTGGCTCCTTTTGCTTGGCTTGCTACTGGAGGACTATCAGCCCAGCGGAGACATGCCCTAAGGGTCTTTGGGCCTTGTAGGCACTTTCTCTTCCTCCTCTACCAGTGGGCCAGGCTGTATTCTATGGGCAGAGCCGTGTTGATGACATCTGGGTCCTGGGTGCAGTATACTTTCTATTAGATAATCTAACCTAACACATAATCATAACCCCTTCCTGAGTGTTATCACTTGGTTTATCTCCACATTTAATAATCTTAACTGCTGAGTCCCTTGACAGTATTTTCCTTTTCTTATCCACATGCATTTTATAATTTAGAAATCAACTTCTAGGTAGTGAAAAGAAAAAAAGTAGCCCAGGCAAAGAGTATCCATGTCAATAAATAGGTCCTTCTCCTCTGTTAGGCCACTGGTGTAGTAAGTTCAGATAATATGTTCCAGCTACAATTGTTCTGTTGTTTCTGTGTTTACCTTAAGTATATGACAAGGCTTCAAACTCTTCCAGTGTTAGACCATTGCTATTACCTCATGTTTAGTGTGAGATCGGACTTGATGAAGAGTTCTTCAGTAACATCAAACACATAAAAAAGAGAGAGGGTCTTGTTCTGATCTCTTTTCTCATCCACAACAGTAGTCTATAGTCATTTTCTCTCATTGAAAGGTTCTTAGTGGGAGTGGGACATGGTAAGGAGGTCTCAGTTCTGCTCCAACCTCACTTTTAGTCAAGTCCAGTGCACCTAAACCTCCAGGGTGGGTGAGGCTAGTCTTTGTACTTTTCTTTGTGATACACAAGTTTTACCCTACTGAAAGAAGACTCTGGAACACAGATGGGTGTCTTGTCTTTTCCTTAGTGGTAGAATACTTTTGTTTTCAACTTTTGCAGAATACAAACCATCAGGGCAATTTTTCTGCCATCCCCCAATGTTAGGTAATTTTGCTCAATGTTAATGAAGTGAAAGGTAGGGATGGGGTGTGTATACTATTGCTCTCTCAGCAGTATACCTTTGCTTTGAGCAGGAATGGGAGTGTTTTCTACCTCTCCCCGATGTAGACAGATTTTGCTTAACATTAGAAAATAACTTAGCACATGAGTAAAGTTTTTGCTCATCATCCAATATCAATCATTCATTTGTCACCTTGGACTCAAGCAAGATCCAGTGTGTGAATATTGTTCTTCAGAAACTCTTGACCCACCTCCAGACATTGGCTTGTTCTAAATGCCAGCTCCATTGTTTCAGCCGACATTCTTACTACGATCATCCAAAACAGCTGACCCCACAACTTACAGGAAGGAAATTTATTTGCTCAGAGTTTTTGGAGATTTTGAGTGCAGTCCATGTGAAGCCAGGGTTCTTAGAGGTAAGGGAATGGTAGAGAGAAGCAGGGGGGAAAGAGAATGCAAGACTCTGTTCTCACATCATGGAGACCAGAAGATAGAGACCAAACAAGCAAGAGGATTGAAAAACAAAGAAGGTGACCTATCTGAAGGTGATGGGGGGGCACATTAATGCACATGATGTACATTCACAAGCTTAACAAAATCAATCACTAAACCAAACATGAGAAAGGGGCAAGGGAGCGGGGTGGGAATTGGGGAAGGATTAACTGAGAACCGTGTGCATTTGTGCTCTACCAGTTTGTACCTCATAACAATGTATGATTACAATGTACCAATAAAATTTTAAAAATTAATTAAAAAAGGAAACAAAAGCATAGTCCCTAAGACCACACCCCAAGGGACCCACCTTATCCATCCATACCCCACCTCCGTAGCTTATCAACACTCAGGACTTAATACATTAATACAGTAGCAAATCAGGAAACATTCTATATCTAGCAATAACAGCCAATGAGGCAGAATTTCACGAATCACTAATGGACACTAATAGAAGCCTGTGGAATAGAAGCCTATGGAAAGACTATATACATATATATAGTCTATGTAGCCTAGAGATTTTAAATTGTCACAATGACCCATATATGGAATTTAGGAATTTGTTAAAATTTTAGTTTTTTAAAAAATTTTATCTACTCATGGTTTTCACTTCTTTCTCTCATTCAGTTTTTTTTTTTTTTTTTTTTTGCGGTACTGGGGATTGAACTCAGGGGGGTTCTACCTCCGAGCTATACCCCCAGCCCTATTTTTTATTCTTTATTTTGAAACCGAGTCTCACTAGGTTGCAGAGTGCCTCACTAGGTAGCTGAGGCTGGCCTCGAACCCGGATCCTCCAGTCTCAGCCTCCCGAATGCTGGGATTACAAGCATGCGCCACCATGCCCGGCTCCTCTCATTCAGTTTTTAAAAAATATTTTCCTATTTGTTTTCATTTCTTTCTCCCATTTTCTGCCAAAATTGAACAATTTTATGTGCCTTCATCTTTCCTACTAAGTGGTAGGTACTCTCTGGAATTTATTTTGTCTTCATGCATTGTAACCTTAGCTTTAAGGCTCAAAAATTATCATTTTGCAATTAACTTACATTTTTGAATTTTTAGTATATAGCACATACAGCTTTTTAAATTGTATGTGCAAATGCATCTTGAATACTGCTTAAAATTCCTTTAAGTGTTAACATCAAATTCTACATACATAGAACAGTTAAGTGCTCTATGGTCTCACTGTGTGACAGAGCTCTATGATCTCACTATGTGACTAAAATCATTTTTCCCAAGTAAAATGCACACATTTATTAAAAATCACAAGAAGTGAGAACAGTATTAATTTTTTATGTGCGGCATTTTCATTTAATCATAAAACCAACCCTTTGAGAAAGTCACTTCATTATCATCATTTGTATAAGAAAATCTTAAAATGCCTAAAGGCACACAGCTACAGTGTAGGAGAAAAATGATTCAATTTAGTTGATTTTAACCTGTACCCTTAATCACCAAGTAATTATAAGTCCCTATTTAATAATCTATTCTTTTCCTATGGTCAAGTCACAAATTTCTGCTTCTTTTTATAAGTCATGGCAAAACCTAAAGTACAGAGTTCTGAAATATGTAATCATGCTAGATCTTTCAACCAAGGTTCTATAAATATGTGACCATAGCCTCAATCTTCACTTATGAAATAGCCCTTGCCCATGTTTTTGTATTACTTCTTTTAATGGAACTCTTGCCACAAGTTTCAGCTTTGTGCCAGATGATTGTAAATTGAAAAACAAATAAAAGGAGAAATAAAATACCCTTATTCTTCTACTCTCTAGCCTCATATATCCAACAAAAACAATGGAGAGCTGATTAGTTCTTATAATTAATAGAGTATTTACCAGTTAGCATGTTAGTTTAACATAAATTTAACCAAAAAGTTTTATGTGAAATTGATGCCTGGGTATCTTTTTTTTTTATAAAGTAAGGACAATAAACTCCAAACAAAAGTTTAGTTTTGAAATGCATGTCTAGAATTGCAGAATTTAAGTCAATGAAGTTTTAAAAATTGCATTGGTGCTGGAGGTTGGCTAGAAATGATGATAGTGAAAGAGAAATTTTACTAAGCTGCAAAAAAAGTCAAATAATTGAACTCTCTTTTTAACCTTTTCTTCAGCCTGTCAGCTCATTTTTTCCCAATACATTTAAGAATTTAACAGAGAAGAGGAAGAATCAATCTTTAAAAATGCCAGAGGAAAATGGATATGTCTTCATTCTTTTTGCAAATAATCTGCCTTGTTATGAGAAAGGAAATCATGCTGGCAGAAAAAGTGAAGAATGTGCTTGCAGAATCTCTGTTCAGTCCCATCTCTCATCTGTCCACTGTGTCATATTTATCAGTCATTTTGTAGCTTCTTTTCATCAGGACTTTTCAACTTTTATGATTTTCCCCATTCCCTTTTACAGTATTTTTTAATCTTTTCTTTACTTTTTTTTTTTTTTTACAAAATATATCATATTTATATTCACATAACATATGATTTCTTTTTTCTTCACTGTGACACTAATTCCTTGTTTCTAAATGAGGTAATAGGAAATTGAATCGCATCTACCTCCCTTTGGGCTGAATGAAATAGTCAAAAATCAATTACTGGACATAGGTGAAACGAAGGCTTTGTAAGAAAGCATTGATCAATTAAATCACTGGCTTCTGTGTGTATATGTATATTTGCATGTGTGTGTAGTGTGGTTTTTGTGTCTCAGTTTTTAGATATATGTATTTATGTGAGTGACACACACGTAATGTTTGTGTCTATATGTAGTATTCATTTACATATCTGTGTGCTGGAGGTGTTTACTGGTAGAAATATCCAATGCATAGATAATTTATGTTATAACCTTAAAAATAGTATGTGGGCTTAGTTTTGAGTATATTTTAAGTAAATTTATGTTAAATTCAGAAAACATGTGTCTTAATTTAAATTTTGATATAGTAAAAAATATTTTAAAAATATGTGCTCAAAAACAACAACAATTTGTTACTAAAAGAGGTAGGGGGAGATTATTTATGTTCTCTTTTTTTTGCAATGTTTTTTTTTATTATTATTGGTGCATTCATCTTTGTTAGGTACAATCTGGTAAAGGCATACATGCACACATTTCTCATTTAACCCTTCCCCAATTCCTGCCCCATTCCCTCCTCCTCCCTCCTTCTCAAGTTCAGTTTAGTGATTGACTCTTATATGTTTGTGAAAGTACATCATGTGCATTAGAGTGTTTCCCTCCCCCCCATCATCTTTAGTTAAGTCACCTTCTTTGCTCATCTAAGGTTTCTCCTTCTTTGTCTAGAGTCCATCTTATGACCCACTTTCTCCCTAGCTTCCACATATTAGGGAGAACATACAATTTTTTTACTTTTTGTGACTGACTAATCTCACTTAACATACTGTTTTCCAGTTCCATTCATTTCCTTGCAAATTACACGATTTTGTTCTTCTTTATGGCTCAGTAAAATTCCATTGTGTACCTATCCCATAGTTTTGTAATCCATTCATTTGTTGACGGACATCTTGGCTGGTTCCATAGTTTGGCAATTGCAAATTGTGCAGCTATAAACATAGATACACATGCATCAGTCTGATAGTTTGGTTTCAATGATTTTGTGTAGATCCTAGAAGTGGTATTGCTGGATCATATTGTGGGTTCATTTCCATTCATCTGAGGATCCTTCATACTGTTTTCCAAAGTGGTTACACTAATCTGCAATTCCACCAACAATGTATTAGGGTTCCCACTTTTCCATACCCTCATCAGCATTTGTTGTTGTTTGTGCTGTTGATGATTGCCATTCTAATTGGTGTTAGGTGAAACCTCAGGGTGTTTTTGATTTGCATCTGTCTGATTGCTCAAGATGTTGAACATTTCCTTATACATTTTTTGGCCATTTGTATTTCTTCTTTTGTGAAGTGTTTATTTAGATCCTTTGCCAATTTTTTTATTGGGTTGTTTTATTAGCTGTGAGTTTCTTGAGTTCTCTGTATATTATAGATATTAGTCCTCTATCGGAGGAGTAGCTGGCAAAATTTTTCTCCCATTCTTTAGGCTGTATGTTGAGGTTCTTGACAATTTTCTTTGCTACACAGAAGCTCTTCAGTTTAATGAAATCCCATGTATTGATCTACCTTTGAGTTGCTTGTGCCTTTGGAGTTTGTTGAGAAAGTTTTTACCTATGCCTATGTGTTGAAGTGTTGGACCTATGCCCTCTTCAAGTAGCTGCAAAAGGTCTCTGGCCTGACTTCCAGGTCTTTGATCCATCTTGAATTGACTCTTGTGCAAGGTGAGAAAGTGGGGTTTATTTCAATTTCTCTGCATTAGGTTAACTAATTTTGCCAGCACCATTTATTGAAGAGGCTACCTTTTCTCCAGTGTATTTTTTGGCTCCTTTGTCAAAAATCAATTGACTGTACATGTGTGGATTTGTTTCTGAGTCTTCTATTCTGTTCTATTGGAGAAGAGCTATACTCAAACAAATTGAAAATCTAGAAGAAACTGACAAATTTCTAAACACATACAACTGTCCTAAACTGAGTCAAGAAGATATAGAAAACTTAAACTGACCAATAGTAATCAAAGAAATAGAAGCAGCAATAGTTTACCATGCAACAAAAACCCTGGGCCAGATGGTTTTCCAAGTGAATTTGATAAAACCTTTATAGGAGAGCTAATCTCAATACTCCTCAATCTATTCCATGAAATAGAAAGAAATGGGACTCTCCCAAACACATTCTGTGAAGCCAACCTCATGTTAATACTGAAGCCAAATAAAGACAGCTCAAGAAAAGAAAACCATAGGTGTGATATAACTATGAATTTAGACACAAAACTGCTAAACAAAATACTAGCAATGAGCATTCAAAACCACATCAAGAAAATTATACAACATGACCAAGTCAGGTTCATCCCAGGGATGCAAGGTTGGTGCAATGTACAAAAAACAATCTATGTAATTCACTACATAAACAGAATCAAAGATAAAAATTACATGATCGTTTCCATATTCATGTTCTTTGAATTTATAATTAATAATGCGATTATTCTAGTGAAACAAATTATGAACTTCAAATTTCCAGTTTAATTAATGTGTATGGAAACGGAAAATTTTGGTTCACAAGATAAATAGTTTATTTCAGTCATTGTCATCCATGTTGTAATTTTGAGATCAGTGTAGCTTTAACATATCAAAACTAAGTAAATTGTCAAAATAATTATTATGAAAAATGTTCAGTCTTAATAATGACTTCATGGGGTTGATGATAGTGAAGTTTTATTGAGGGAGGAGTCTGAGAGGTGATTATATTCAAGATTGAACGACTTACTACATTCTAGTAGAGTTAATCAAGTTTTTTAAGATGGACACAGCTTCAGTGTATGCTCCTAAAAAATATTTCAAAGACCACTTCTGCAGTATTTGAATTTATAAGCAAAAGTAAAAGGAGATGCCATTTTTAGACCAATGCTTAAAAGATAAAAATACCTATACAAAACATTTTGGAAGGAAAATTAATATACACTATATTTTTAGAAACTGATAGTGAATACTTACTATTTTTCTTGTATAACATTACATTTGTAGTTATATATTAGTAAAGTATTTAGACATATCATTTGTTATTTAACCCATCTACTATTATTAGAAATGTAAGTGGTTTACAGATTTCCTTTCTTTTATTTTTATGATACTATGGACTAAACTCAGTGGGACTCTATCATTGAGATATATTTCAGCCTTTTTTATATTTTATTTTGAGGCAGAATCTCACTAAACTGCTCAGATTGGCTTTGAACTTGTGATCTTACTGTCTCAGACTCCCACATATTGGAGTTACAGGTGTGTGCCACCATATCAGGGTCAGATTTTTATTATTTTAAACAGTACAACACTGTACATTAAAAAATAACAGGATACATTTTCATAACTTTAGCTGAAAGATAATCATCTTTACAAAATGTGAGATTTCTAAATTCCATAATCATCAGAGTGAATAATATTAGAATTGTAAATTTTTTAATAGCACCAAAGAAATTTTGCTGTAGCTCTTCTTTTATTTTGGTGTTTGCTCTGAGTATTGTAAATAAACTATATTTAAAGGAATTGAAATAGGTTAGCTAATAGATTGATTATATATTTTTAAATTATTCTGTTGGTACACTGCAATTACACATCATCGTGAGTTCAATGTGATAAAAACATACAGGAGCACAGCTTGTTGTGTATTTCCCTTCACATCTCACCCTCCTCGTGCATATTAATGAAATTGGTAGCAATACCTTCACATCTCACCATAGTATTATTTGAACTGTTTCTTTCTTCAATTCCCCTTCTTCCCCTTCTTAATTCCCTCCCCAATCCTCTTCCACTACTCAATAGATGTCTCTCTGCATTATTTAAAGACTCTTATGGTTCCAATTTTCTTTCTAGCTTCCACATATGAGAGAAAACATATAGCCCTTAACCTTCCAAGACTGGCTAATCTTACTTAATATAATATTCTCTAGGTCCATCCACTTTCTTGCAAATTACATAATTTTGTTTTTCTTCATGGCTGAATAGAATCTATTTTGTCTATATATACCACAAATAATTCATTCATTGTTGACAGACACCTAGGTTTGTTCAATAATTTGACTATTGTGAGTTGTGCTGCTATAAACATGGGTATACATGTATCAATGGAACATTCTGACTTTAATTCTTTTAGAATGATACTAAGGAGTGATATAGCTAGGTAATATGGTGGTTCCATTCCTAGCATTTTTGAGGAACTTCCAAAATGATCTCCATAGTAGCTGTGCTAGTTTACAATTCCTGCCAACAGCGGATTAATGTTCCTATTTCCCCATATCTTTACCAGTATTTGTTATAGTTTATATTCTTGATGATTGACATTCTAACTGGAGTTATATGAAAGCTCAGTTAAATTTTTCTTTGAATTTTCTTAATTGCTAGTGATGTTGAACTTTCTTAAAATACATTTTTAACAATTATATTTCTTTCTTAAGAATCATCTATTAAGTTCAATTGCCTATTTATTAATTTTTTAATGTTAAATATTTTAGTTCATTATATATTTTAGATATTAGTCCTCTATCAAAGGAACAGCTGACAAAGATTTTCTCCCATTTTGTAGGCTTTCTCTTTATACTCTTGATTGTTTTCTTTGCTACACAAAAGCTTTTTAATTTGATGCCATCCATCTAATTTTTGGTTTTATTTCCTGAGATTTAGAGGGTCTTTTTGAACAAATCTCTACAAGTGTATATACATTGGAGAATTATTATATGTTTTCTTCTTTATTTCTTTTGTTGTTGTTACTGGAGATTGAACTCGGAGGCATTCTACCTCTGAGCTACAACAGCAGCTTGTTTGTTTGTTTGTTTTGAAAAAGGGTCTTGCTAGGTTGTTGAGTCTCCCTAAATTACTACAGCTGACCTAGAACCTTCAAGTTTTCTGTCTCAGTCTCTGAATTACTGAAATTACAAAGGAACCACCACTCCTGGCTTCATTATTTATTATTTTAATTTTTTTCAAACTTGCCCTACCTAATACTCAATGAATTTTCACATGAATATATTTAGCACTATAAAATATACTACCTTCCCAGAATGCCATTTCAGATAGTGAAATCCTCTATTAATAAAGTTTTACTTGCATTTACAGTGTTTTTTTTTTCTGGTCTTTGTCCATTTCTTTTAGGACAAAGAAAACAAGTTTAACTTATATTCTTTATGATGCATCAATGCACTTAATAGTTGTTTGTATTCTGCTCTTCTTTTCTGTCCTGTTTTTGTATTTTTACCTACTTTCTTTTTTTTAAATTTTATATTATTACCTACTTTCACATGACATGATTTTAAATACTATCAGAGCCTAGTCACATTTTCTTTTTTATAATAGAAACCTAGCCATTAATAAAAACAATATTCCAAATATCCTTTCAAAAATAAAGTATAAAATGAGAATAACTATCAATTAGCTATCTTAGTTGATAACTGTTTATCATACTACATATATTCATGTTTCATTTATTGGTGTAAACATCAAATTATTTTTACTGGGTGCATTGTAACTTTACATCATATTGGGGTACAGAGTGTTAGAAAAATATATGCAAGCAACTTTTGTTGCCCTCCAAATCAGCCCCTCCCAACCCTCACTGTGCAAGTCTTTGAGATTGGAATTGGCAATTGTGTATATATTCATAGTACTATTTCTACTATTTTGTTCTTTATGACTTCATCCACCCTCCTTTCCCTAATTCTCCTCAGTCATTCCCCTGGAGTCTTTCCACATCTATATGATATTGCCCTTATTTCTGAATATATCTTTAGCTTCCACATAGAGAACATACATCTACTCATTCTTTGGAACTGGCTATATTAACTTAATATAATATTCTTGAATTCCATCCATTTTCCTGCAAATGGTGTGATTTTGTTTTTCTTTATAGCTGAGTAAAATCCCATTCTGTGTATATACCAAAGTTTTGTGATTCATTCATCCATTGATGGATACCTAGGCAGGTTCCATATTTTGATTATTGTAAATTGTCCTGCTATGAATTTGAATATGAACATATTATTATAATATTCTGATTTCATTTCCTTTGGGAAGATGCCCAGGAGTGCTATCGCTGGGTAGTATGGCAATTCCATTCTCAATCTTCTGTGAAACCTTCACACTGATTTCCAAAGTGGCTGTACTAGTTTTCAGTCCCACCAACAGTGCAACAGAGTTCCTATTTTCTCACATACTTGCCAGTATTTATTATTATTTGTAAACATCAAATTATTAAATCAAGCTATGGTTTATTTTAAATAAAACTCTCCCCTTTTAAAACAACTTACTTTCATTATGTTCATATTTAACCTCTCTTTCTTTTTCCCACTCTGTTGTCTTTCAGGCATGGATGAAAAAGTCAAGGAATGATAGAGGATTCAGTTCAGTGCAAGGTATACTCATTAAAAAATTCTTAGGTTTTTAACTTTTCTTGTGTGTACGTGGTACTAGTGATTGAATAGACGTGTTCTCTCTTAGATATATCCCCAGACCTGTTTTATTCATTTTTTATCTTGAAACAGGGTTTCACTAAGTTGCAAGAGGTCCTCATTAAGTTGTTGAGTCTGGTTTTGATCCTGTGACCCTCCTGTCTCAGACTCCCAATACTGGGATTAAAGTATGTGCCACAAGGCTTGGATTGTTAGTTACTTTTTATATGATATCAATTCTTTATATACTATTTCTTGTAATCAAGAAATGTTACGTATCCAAATATTGTAAATAAATATTGAATGATTTACTAGCCTAATTAATTATATGATTTTTTGTATAGTAAGAAATGATAAATGTCAAACAGATTTTTATCTGTAAATACATCTGGACATTTTTCTCTATTTAGAAAAGCCTTCTTACTATCTCATTTCTGTTGTGGGATTTCATATATTTCCATCACACTTGTTTATTCAATAAATATTTACTTCTGGAAACCAACTGTGTGACAGGCAGTTTTCTAGGTTTGCGGAATAAACCAACAAACAAAACAGCTCAATCTTCCTATGCTCATGGAATTTACAACCTAGTAGAGAGAAACAGGCAATAAACAACAAAAATATGTAGAAGACTGCGTGTTGATAAAATTATGGGAGAAAAAAATCCAGCAGGAATGACATTAAAGAGTACAAAGGTCAGGGTATTATTGTTAATAGACCTCACTGCCAAGGTGTCATTTGGGTAAAAAGCTTGAAGGGAAAGAGGAAGCAAGTCATGCAGAGAACTGGCTAAATAACATTTGAGCCTTAGAAAAGAGCCAGTGCAGACCGAATCTATAAGATGAATGCTTTCCTGACATAGAAGCTTAGTGTTATATGGACCAGAATGGGATGTTTGACCAGTGAGGTAAGAAAAGGCAGAGTACAGGTTCCTGTAGCTGACTTCTTGTAATGTCTTTTGCTTGTATTCTCACTGAAGTGGAAAACTCGGGGGCTTGAGAAGAATGACAATTATCTTACAGTTTTAAAGAATTACTCTGTCAATGTTCTCCTGAGAATAGATTTTAGTAGGTAGGAGTAGAAGCTGACATAATGGAAAAACCTTGGGTTATCTCTTTGCAGTATTTCTGTGCTTGGGATTTAGCCATCATGCCAAGCACTGCCTTATATTACTACTTATTTAAAGCTACACAAAATCCTTTTCGGTGGTATTCTGTGGTTTTCTTCTATATTGCAAATGGCAAAAACCATGGGCTCCTTGAGGAAAGCTAAATGGCAAAGGTGAGTAGCAAGGTAATTATAAAAAAGTCTCCCTTTATGTTTTACAAACTTTAATTCTGTTTTGTAACATCTTTCTACAAGGCAAAAGTTACTATTTGGCCTATTTTGTCATGAGTGAAAATGAAGCAAGATGAAAGCTAACCAATCAAAAATGTTCCAAGATAAGAATGATCTTTATCTATAAAAAAGTGTTTGCTATTTTTTCATGGATTTAAAAAAAAAAAAAAAACAACTTTTGCTTTTATCTGTATCACATAATTCTTACTATTTTTCTGACTTTCTGTTTCTGGCTTATGCACTTTTTCCTCCAGGAGAAAATTAGGACCTGGAATCTTATGAAGTGCTGAATTAAGCTCTGAAGTTCATACATGGTAAGTGAACTGTTGGAGATTAATTGCTTACTGATGCTGTCACTGCTGAGCATACAGGATGGTTTAGCTTTGCTGCTTTCATTAAACCTGGAGGAAGAAACGTGTTTGGACTATTGGAAAATTATTCATGCAGCTGATAGGAAGAGTAAGGATGTGAAGAACAAAGTTAGTTGCAAATTCCAGAGATTAAAAAAGTGTTTCACTGTGAGGGGCAACTTAAAATGTAAAGGACACTTAATGTCACTGAATATTGATTTTTTCAAGATTTTGTATTTGTTTTAAGAAAAATGTCATGAGTGTGTCCCTTGTATTAAGCTCTGTGTTCTGTACAAGGAAGAGTAGAGGGATATAACCTAAAGTCATAGTTAAGAGCACAAGAATGAGAGTCACAGACCCGATGTTTAAATGAAGCATTCCTCATTCAATATTTATATTCTCTTGTAGACTAAAAAATCCCCTTTGTGCCTCATTTATTCATTTAAAAATGGAAATTATCATATGCTTCACTCAGTTTTTCAAGATATAAAAGAGATAATATACATAGAACAAACAATGTGATATGGTTGATATTTTTATTATTATTCCCCTCATATAAGACATGTGACTGTCTCAGGGAGTTAATAATTCTTTTTAATTTAAAAAACTAAAGACATTCAAAGTGATTTAGTGAAATCATTAGTTCTATAGAAGTCATAGTAGGAAGATATGAGTAATGTGGTACAATGAACAAAGAATGGTACAGAAAACTTTAACTATGAGCCAAGTCTTAAAAAAAGGATTGTATTAGAATTGAGATGGAAAAGATAAAAGTTCAAGGAAAATGGCAACTCAAAAGGCAGAAAGAACATGTGTTAAACTGGAAAAGCTGTAATGAGTTTGCACATTTTATAAGAGGAGAAGAAAATAAGATCACATGCTAGAGTATAATTCCACGATAGGGAACACCAACAGTTAAGGAGCCATTGAAAGCATTTGAAAACTCCTATGATGGAAGAACTTACAGGACAATAAGACAGCAGGGAGCAGGAGAGATAGGTAGCTGCAGTCTGAGAGAGTAACTCTGGGGTTGAGCCAGTAAAATGTTTGCCAGGTATGAAGAGCCAAAGCTACAGTGGCTGCATAGAAATTAAATAAAGGAAGTATTCTGCAAATTCTCTATAGACCATGACGACTGGTTAAACAAAGAGAGGAGAAACCAAAAATGAATGAGATGAGTGGGAGTGACTCCAAGTTCTGGACGAAGATAGCCTGGGAAATATTGACAAAGACAAACACCAGGAGTTATTGGAAGTAGAGGAGAGAATAATGTGTTGATGAGCTGACATTGACAATGTTAAGTGCATTACAACTTAGAAGATTTAAGTTAAAAATTCTTGCCACTGGTTTGAAATTTAGGGAAAGTAATGTAAATATGAAATATATGACAAAAGCATATAGTTTCTGTCATTTTTCAAAACAAAATATTTTTGCCATGATTCCAGATAGTTGTTCATATTGTAATATCATAAAGTAAATTGCCACAAGATTTCCTCATGTAAAAATTTCTGTTTGGTGATGCATTCTGTGACTTAAACTGACACACCTGTCTGAATTATCCATATTAAGATATAGTCCATTGGTACCTTGAACTCAGGAATCTGAAAGTTTACTCATGTATGTTCTCTACTGCAAGTTCCAAAATTGTATCATGAATGGCATCAATAACCTCATATCCAATACATCATCTACTTCAAATGACAGTATTTATCCCATGCACAGCTTGTCTGTCTTGATACTCTCTTACAGCTCAGTAATTTCCCTGTTCTACCATATTGTAATTTTTGGTTAACTTATCTGTATTCAAATTTAGAGAGTATATTTCTGATCAGTTTATATAAACTGATCTCAGAATCTAGCATGTAGTAAATACTTGATCAATATATACTAAATAAGTGATTGAAGAAGTGATAAATGTTGAATTATTTAAGATTAAATGATCAAGCAAAATAAATAAAACAAATCTTGAAATTGCTTACCTGGAAGAAGAACAGAAGTATTAAATTCTAAAGTACCCAAGGTTCCAATGAATTCTAATTTAATCAATGATAAATGAAATAAAAGAAAGAAAAGCATAAGGAAACTATTCTAATAATGTAAATAAAGCCTATTTTATAGTCAACCATTCTTTAATCTCTTAAAAAATCTAAACAGAAATAGTTCTCTTAAGAAAATGGAACTGAAAAATAAATGAATCTATTTGGGAGATTGTGGTTTTATAGTGATTAGTTTATTATATTATATTCTTTCCTATCTCTTCAGTGAGTTGAAATAGTTGAATTTGTTATTTTTTCTAAAAACCAGTTTTGCCCTGTGGAGTTTCAAAGGTGCAGGTTAGTGAAGTGGATGCAGTGCTTTGTACCAAATGGTTCAACCAGTTATGTCTTTCAAGTTCTCGCACTGGCTGCTTACCATTTCCCTTAAAATGGTTATATCTGCTCTGCGAAGGTAATACCAATACTAAGTTTATCAAATATGTTTATAATTAAAGTTAATAGTCCTTGAGTTGGTCTAGAGGGTCCTTTAATGAGGAAAATATCTGAGATTTTCAGGTACAGACTTCATAAAATCACTTTTGGTTACTCGGGCACATTTTGTACTTCATTTTAAGGAGAATCTGATAGTCCTTCAGATCAGCAGAGTATTATTATGAAAACATTGACATATTACTTTGTTATTATCACAATATGTACCTTATTAGTATCTCTTTTCAAATTTCCAAAGTATTTCTAATGCCTATATAAAATAAAGATTTTTAATATTTAAATTGATAATTTATTAAGGATGCTAATTTAAATATTGAGTAATGCTATGAATTGAAATAATAAAAATTAAAAACAGTTTGGAATATATCTTGAGGCATTTAAAACTTAACTAAAATTGATTGTAATCTCATTTTGTAAAATTAAGAATGAATGACTTTTACTATATGCTGATAAAAATAGATGAGATTTCTCATACCTCACTTCACAGACTTATTTATATAAAGTTCCAAATCTTGACCTGTGATGTTGTGAGGAAACAATCACTTCAGACCTTGCAGTCCGTTCCCACATACCTACATTGGACCATTAGGATATGTCAATAAAATATGTGCTTCATACCTGGTTCCTTCACCTACTCCCAGGCTATGCTTGAGTAAGAGAATAATATTTATAATCGTTCCACATCACACTTTGGGGACAACAGGCATACTTGTGATGTTTCATTCCCAAACTGAGATAATACTGAGAGGATATCTGTGATAATATATGTCAAATTGCACTACATTTGACCACCAGACACTTTTGCACAGGGCGGACAGTACAAGTATTCCTCTAGCAAATCTCATGCATTACTTACCCCTGCTATTTCTCCTCTTTCACTTGGCTAAAAAAATTTTATTTATACGTCCTATTTTCTTAAGCCTAATTGTTTCACCTATTTATTTTATGTGTTTGTCACTGTATTGTTATAGGTATTTGTGTTTAAAATCTTATCCTATGATTATCATTACAGAAAACAATTTCAGAATTTACAAGAATTATTATGATAAGATTTGGCCTCATTATTCATTTGGAGATGGAATTTCTAAATCAATGATTGTTATTTATGGAGTTCTTTTTTCACTAATAGGTATATCAGAATCATCAGAGCTGTCAGTCAAAAAGATATGCTGTAAAACAACTAGCCTGGGATTATCAGAGATACATATACAATTATGACATTTTCTTTTATTTATTCAAACTTCTTAGAATTTCAGAGGCTCAGAAAATAACATCAGAAACTGTCTCTATTAATTGCATTATCTTACATACATATATATGTGTGTATTTTTGTATATTTAGCTGCATATACAAATACGTAACTACATATCTGTCTTTAAATAGAAAGTATTAGATAACCTGAGATAATTTATGGTTTAATAGGTAGAAATTTTCTTTTCTTTTTCTCTTTTTTTTTTGCGGTACTGGGGATTGAACTCAGGGGCATTCTACCTCCAAGCTATACCCCCAGCCCTATTTTTTATTCTTTATTTTTGAAACCGAGTCTCACTAAGTTGCAGAGTGCCTCACTAGGTAGCTGAGGCTGGCCAAGAACCCGGATCCTCTGGTCTCAGCCTCCCAAATGCTGGGATTACAAGTGTGCGCCACCACGCCCGGCTTCTTTTTCTCTTTTATGGTACTGGAGATTGAACCCAGATGCATTCTACCTTCGAGCTACACCCCCAGCTCAATTTTTTTTCTTAATTGGAAACAGGGTCTCATTAGGTTGATGAGAGTCTCACTACTTGCTGAGGCTGTCCTTTAACCTGTGATCTTCCTATCTCAGCCTCCCAAGTACTGGGATTATAAGCATGTGTCACCATGACCGGTAGGTAGAAGTTTTCTTAACAAAATTTATATATTAAAATGATATTATATGATTATATGAAAAATGGTTTTGGTGTGTTTGGAAAGAGTGATACAAACAAAACTTCCAGATTCAGATATAACAAGTCCTGTTCACTCTCATTTCACATTCAAATAACCTCTGAACTATTTGAGGAATGAGTACTAGCTATAATACTTTATTCATTAATAAGAGAGCCAATCTGGACTCTGACTCAAGTTCCAATTAATAAACTCATCCTATATCATGTTCCTCTCACACATGTAAACATTTATATTAAATATTAAAAGTTAACATCCATGAGTTCAAGGGCTCTTTTTTGATTCATTTTCTGATATGTCCACAGTGCCAAGAATAATGTCTAGCACACTACATGCATTCAATAAATATTGGTCGAATAAATTACGTACATTTTGTTTGAGATACATGAAATACTATGGCAATGTGAACAGGGAAATGAATGTATAAAAAATGAAGAAGGTGCTGAGCGTGGTGACACACACCTGTAATCCCAGTACTTGGGAGACTGAGACAAGAGGATCACATCTTCAAGGACACCTTCAGCAACTTAGGCCCTCTGCAATTTAGTGAGACCCTGTTTCAAAATAAAAAATGCAAAAGGGCTGGGGTGTTGCTCAGAGGTAGAATGCCTCTTGGTTCTATACCAGTAGCATGAAAAAAGAAAAAAAAAAGGAGAGAATTTTTGTACACAGACACATGTTTACAAAGAAGTGTAAAACTTATCTAAATTTGGTTTTAATTATACAAATAAAAAATGTTAAATTTTCTTCTATAAAGATTGAAAGCATTATTTTGCATATAAATTTGACTGCAATTCCTTAGGAGTAGTCACTGATCACAGTTTTGTGTTATTTAACCTTTATGCATTCAGAAACTTTGACAAGTCCAAACACAAAACACAATATAGTTAATGTCATATATGCAATTTTGTAGGAGTTTTGAGGGATTACTTTAAATGTTTATATTGGCCTCCTACTTCTTTTTGCCCTCCATAAGATCTTCTGAGATGTATAATTGATAATATAATGAGATAAACATCTATTTTTAAGACGTCCACATGGAACTGGGTATGGTGGTGCAGATCTGTAATTCCAATATTTAGGAGGCAGAGAGAGGAGAATGACATACACAAGCCAACCTCAGCAACTTAGAAAGCCCCCCTGCAAATTGGTGAGACCCTGTTTCAAAATAAAAATGGATAGGAGTATAGATCAGAGGTAGTATGCTTTTGGGTTCAAACCCCACTATAAAAAAGAAAAATTCACATGGTATTCACATGCCACTGTTTAATTAGCCTTTCTCTAATGTAAATACACATTGATGAGATCTTTAATATCATGACATTGCAAAAAAGTGTACTCATGAATCTAGATTTAGACTTCATATACATATGAATCTTTAAGAAAGGTTCTGAAAATTATATAATTTTAGTGCATATGCATTTTCATTTTTAGTTGTACAGACAAATTGTCCTCCAAACAGATTGTACAACTTTATTTTCTGAAGTATATAAGAGTCACAGGCTTTCCATTCTGCTAAGCCATTATTTTTAATCAAATTTTAAATTAATCATATATCAAAATAGTTATGTTATTTCAATTCTTTAATTATCATTAAGATTAAACATTTTTTTAAATTATTTAAAATGTTTTCTGACTACTTTGCCCAATGCCCTATTTTTGAGAACATGTAGTTTTTTAAATATCAAGGATTTCTCATTTCTGATACATGTTAAAAGTATTTTATCACACCAGGTGTGGTGGCACGTGCTTGTAATCCCAGTACTTAGGAGGCTGAGGCAGGAAGATATCAGGTTCATGGCCAGCCTCAGCTACTTAGTGACGCCCTATGCAACTTAATGAGACCCTGTTTCAAAATAAAGAATAAAGAAAAATAGGGCTGGGAGTGTAGCTCAGAGGTAGAATGCCTTTGGGTTCAATCATCAGTACTCCCCAAAATAAAAATAAATAAAATAATTTAAATAGTTTTTACAAAGTCTGATTTTTCTTTTAAACTTATTAACATTACTTGATACATTTTAAATTTTAAAGTGTAAGTTTATAAAAATTTGAATAACTTTTTTGTGTATCTTGTCAAATATCCATTTCCTTACTTCAAGGTTAAAGATATAACCTCTCTATATTATTTATTACACACACATAAATACTTGAGAATTAAATTCACAGGAAATATTTTTATGGATTATTATATTACTTTGGCCATGCTTATGCATTTGATTTGATAATGTTTTATTTGTGAAGTTTATATTTATGGTTACAAGCAGGAGTGACTTTATTTTATTTTAATAAACTGCCCTTATCTAGTTTGGATACTGAGGACATACAGGCCTTGTAAAATGAATTGAGTCACCTCTATTAATTCTCAGCAACAAATTTTATAACATGGAGTTCATCTTTCCCTTGAAGGTTTGGAGAATTGTGACTTTAAAATTGTCCTTTTATTTTTAATATAATTTGTGGTATTCGGCTTGGAGAAGAGACAATTTAATAATAAATAGTGAAACTGAAAAATCTTAAATTCAAAATATCAGTTTAATTTCCTTGAGCAATTTTAACCTATTAAGTTTCTGTTTATTCAGGTTAGCTGAAGATTGTCCAAATTTATAATTTATTATTATATCGTTAATAAATTTAATTATGGTTTTAAAATCAGTAGTGCATCTACATTATGTTTCTTTCTTTAAAATCATAAAACATAATCTGTTTTGTTCTCTGTGCATATTAAGTTGTATTTCTGGATGTCTATATGGTAAAAGTCTTCAAATAGCCAGTTTTCAATTCTGTTATAAAAACTAGTATGTTTTCTATTTTTCATTTCTGTTAAATATTTTCCAATAAAGAACACAAACAATATTCATACAATATAATTGATTGAACATATTTATGTTCATATCTTATATGATGATTTTGCTCATTATAGATGAAAATATATTGGTACCCAAATTCCTTTATCTTAAAAATATATCACAGATAATTATAATTTCTTACAAACATTCTAATTTTTCCTCTTTTTTCTCATTAAATTTAAGATATTTGAAGGCAGTAATTAAATATTTCTGTGTGTAGTTCTTATCCAGTATCTGAACATAGCAAATGTTCTAAATTTCTTCTATAAATAAATGAATAATATTACTTTAAAAATAGTATAAATGTAGCCAGGAATAGTGCTGCACACCTGTAATCCCTGTACTTGGGAAGCTGATACAGGAGGATTTCAGGTTAAGACCAGACTGAGCAATTTAGCGAGACTCTCAGAAACATGGCAAGGCCTTATTTCCAAAGCAAAATGAACTGTACTGGGGTTGTAGCTCAGAGTTAGAATGTCTGTGGGTTCAATCCTCATAACACACACAAAAAATAATAATAATATTAATAATTGCAGAAATGTTACTTAAAATCTTATTTGAGATTTTAGAGATAGTGGCTCGTATCCTCATCTTATGGGTAGTCTAATACTTCCTTCAAGTGTCTGAATTACCAGTTTATAGTCACAGAATCAGTTTCAGCTGGTGGTTTGCTTTTTTTTTTTTAATGTAGTGGTTACTATTCATTTAACAGTTACACTATCACCTCCGACAAAAAGCCAGCAAAGCCAGGTGATACAGCTCCTTTTCATTATTTGCTACCCCCACCCCAAGTAATCACAGAATCCATTTATTTGTGGCACATTTTACTGAAAGTTTGAGAGCTAGTGCAAGGATTTTATATGCAGGAACATCAATAGCTTGAAATAAATAAACAAGCCAAGATAGCAAAAACCAATCTATACAATGTCTACTCAACACCAGCCTAACAAATTATATATTTTAGCTATTTTGATGATCACAACTAACCATGATGTATACGCTTAAATAATTTTTCATTTTCTTTGCATAAAGATACTGAAGCACACTCATTTACAGCAATGCTCATGAAGATAAACTTTGTGACTCTGTTATGCGAACATCTTATTTACTAATAGCTCTTTATATATGCCATTTGATTTCACCACCAGTGGGTATTTTCCATAGGTTGACTTTCTCCAGAGTGGCGACCTCCTGATATGATTTCCCTGTAACTCTCTCCATTTTTCTTTATTCCCTCCCACCTCTCCTCTCCCTTCTCTCCCCATTCCCATTAATTTCTATTGATTAATCATATAAAGAATTTAGCTCTCTCTATGTTTCCAATTCTTATAAATCAGATATTAAGTTCGTATTCAATAGGACTTAAAAATTTATTTCATATACAAAGATGACTACCTGCTTATGAGGAATTCTAACACTAGCTGTCAAAGTAGCAGTATTATTTTGTTTTATCTATAAAATGTGGATATAACTCACATTTCCTTAAAGAAAGAAAAATAGCTCTAAGGGAGAATATAGGAATATGGGTTTATAATACTGATGATCTTGTAGTTTATTTATCTACAAAGATGAAATTTGGTATTTTATCCTAGAAAATGGATATATAGTTAAATATTATAAATGTAGCAACTGATTCTACAGCAAGGCAAAAAGAAACCAAGTTCACTGTACCGAGATAATTTAGAGTGAAGAGCATTAAATGTGTCTTTGTTTCCAGATGTTAAGTAATATGTCCTTTATGTGATGAAAAATAAAAGAACAGATGGGAAAAATATAGGAGTAATTATGAGAAACCAAAGCAATATATGAAATTGATCAAAATCTAGTTCTATATATTTCAAACATATTTTTCCAGAAACATTGTGGTTTTAATTAATGCCATTGAGTTATATAACAAATAAAAAAAGTCTTAGTAAAATTATGTATGTTAAAACAGAAAAACAAATGAAGGCTTTTCTTCAAGATATTTTTATGGGTTATGATATATTTTGTTAAACCATTTGTATTGGTGAAATTTTCCAGAATAATGTGAAGAATTATGATGCCTTAATTTTAATGCATTTTTATTTCTCCTTTGCATTCATTAGAATTCTGCTTTCTTGTGAAAAACTAAGACTTTGCAATCTACTACAAGTTAGATATTTTCCTTAAACATTTTGTTTCATGTCACGTACATACTATTACATATTAGCCAATATAAGACTGCCACAGAATCAGGTAATATGCTGACATTTTAAATGATAAATCAAATCAATAATTTAACATTTATTTTTATTTTCATAGAATTTATTCTAATTATTTTTTTAATTTGACTGGCACTTAATATGGTTTTGATCTGCACTCCTTCTAAATGTTAGTATTGCTATCAAAATGGCTGCATCTCATCATGGCTCACTTGACACTTTCTGCCTTCACTTGCTTTCTCTCACTTTCAATCCTCTGGATAGTACATGTTAACAAATGAGTGGGCATTTCCTTTTAGGTTTCTCTATGTTCATAATATAGACACAGATACACATGGCATAACTGTAAAGATATTGGTAATAATTATAATTTCAAAATGAAATCATACCACATGTACTTTTCTGCATTTCACTTTTCTAAGATGCAAAATATAACTCACGTCCATTTTCAGCCTAATTTGTATACTCTTAATTCTTTCTTGTTGACAACTATATTTAACCCAATTTGTGTTGTGGTGTATTATGGATAATTTATTTTATTTCAGGTTTTGCTTTTGTTTTTTGCCTTAAGAGGGAAATACCTTTCTCATCTCATATGTAACACATTCAATCTAAAGGATCAATATCTAGGAGTGGGATTCTTGTGCTGTGGGGATAAGCATTGGTTTCTATAAAAGATATGGGAAAAAGCCTACAAAGATGATGTAAAATTGTAGTTTCCATCAAGAGTATATGATAGTACATTTTCCCCTACATCAACTACATGTATTTGCTTTTTCCAAACTATAAGGTATGAATAAATATTTTATTATTACCTGCAATTACATTCCCTTAATCCTAATGAATTTATGCATCTTTCATGCTTTTTGACCAATTTCTCTTCTATAATTCACTATTTATATGTTTTGCCTGATTTGCATTGATTTATGTGTTTGTAGATTATAATATGTTTTTATATCATAAATAAGCATCTTTGTCATATCAAAACCTCTGGGACACTTTGAAGACAGTACTAAGAGGAAAATTTATAGCACTGAGTACCCACATTAGAAGAACAGAAAATCACCAAATAAATAACCTAATGACACAGCTCAAAGCACTCAAAAAATAAGAACAGTCCAACCCCAAAGCTAGTAGAAGACAGGAAATTATGAAAATCAGGTTGCATAATTTTTAAAAATCTGCTATTTTTATTGATTCTTCGTGGCATAGTTTGCCACCCAAAGGCTTTTTAGTTTACATGGTCAAATGTATTCTTATTCTTCTAAGTCTTTTGTATTTTTAGCATTCCCACTGATTTTTTGCTTTCTGTTGTAATGCATCTGGAACTGATTTTCTAAATGGTTTAAATGGTGCTCCAATTTTACAGTCTTTCAAATGGATATCCTGCATTATTTTATTTCTAAATAAACCATCCTTATTCCACTGAAGTGAAAGATCACAATCACCATATATTAAAATCTTATCTTAGGGGATCTATTTCTGGATTGTATAGTCAGTTCCACGATTCACTGGCCTTAGAGCTATACTCTGTGAGCTGAAAGGGACAATAACTACTCATCATTCTATTTCTTCATATTTTTATTATTTTTCAGCATTTATCTTTCCATGTGACTTTAAAGAAGAATGTTGTTTTAAAAAGAGTATTTTAATTATATAGATTTACATATCAAAGTTGCTGCATTGCTATAGTTTAGCCATTTTTATCTAGACATATTCAATTATATAACCATTAGTCTAGAAAATCCAAGCCCAACCGATTAAATCAAATATAAAATAGTACCAAGAAAATGGTAAAATGAATACAGTAGCCCCCACCTTATCTGTGGTTACACTTTCTAGGGTTACAGATGCTGGTGGTACACTGTGGTCCAAAAATATTAATATTCATCTTAACACATGCACACAACTTTTAGTGAAATATATTGTTATAGTTGTTCTATTTTACTATTGCTTGTTAATCTCATTCTGTGCCTAGTTTATAAGTTAACTTTTATTGTAGGTGTTTCTGGGTAGGTGAAAACAGTATATACAGAGGTCAACATTGCCCACTATTTCATGCACCCACCGGGGAGTCATGGAATGTATCCCTTGAAGATAAAGGGAAACCTTATGCACTTTTCACTTGATATAACTACTTTTCTACCTGTCAGTAAAATACACAGCTTTCTTTGTATAGTAGGTCAGGTCATTATGAAATTTTGTTTTTAAACATTACAAATTTTTTACCATAATGAGAGCAATATTTTTCATTTTTATTTTCCAGTTCTCAATTTAGTATAACATTTTTAGTGTGTGTGTGTGTGTGTGTGTGTGTGTGTGTGTATGTGTGTGTGTGTTTAGTTTATATGTACCTTACTTGCTAGGTTTTCTATTTGATTCCATATGGTTGGGCTAACTAAAACTTCTTAGATTTTCTAGATTAATGATTATATAATTGAATATGTCTATAAAAAGTGGCTATCTAACAAATTAATCAAATGTATTATAAGATCAAGCTTTTCTATTTATTTATGATGCCTGCCTTGACTTTGTATCTTGAATTTCTATGCTTATTTGGATCTATTCTGCCACATAGATTGGCATTGTCCTGACGTAAAATTAAACTTTTTTAATTACAAGTTTTTTGTGGTACTGGGGATTAAACCCAGGGGCATACTATCTCTCAGTTACATCCCCAGCTCAATTTATTTTTATTTTGAGTCAGTATCTCCCTAGGTTAATGAGAGTCTCAGTACTTGCTGAATCCATTCTTGAACCTGTGATCCTCCTGTCTCAATTTTCTAAGTACTGGGATTACAAATATGGACCACCATACCTAGCTCAATTACAAAGTTTTATTATATAATATCTGTTAAGACTATATCCCCTACATTGCATTTATTTAGGATAATGTATCAATAATGATAAATTTAGCTGGGTGTGATGGCACATGCCTACAATTTAGAACTTCAGAAGCTGAGACAGAAAATCACGGGTTCAAGGCTAGCCTCAACACCTTAGCAAGACCTTCAGGAACATAATGAGACCCTGTTTCAAAATAAGAAATAAAAAGGGCTGGGGTGTAGCCTGTATAAAGAACTCCCCTGAGTTCAATCCCCAGTACCAGAAAAATCCAGAAAGAATATGATAAATTTGCAAAATAAATTATGAAAATTAACATACTAATGATATTGAATATTTCTATCCGTGAACATGTAAGATTTACCATTTAATAAAGTCTACTTTTTGTCATATGGCCAAGCTATACCACTTCTCATTATCTGTCTA
Organism: Graphiurus murinus; assembly: GCA_004027655.1. Taxonomy (NCBI): domain Eukaryota; kingdom Metazoa; phylum Chordata; class Mammalia; order Rodentia; family Gliridae; genus Graphiurus; species Graphiurus murinus. The sequence continues at coordinate 115,753 of PVLC010001165.1, read as the reverse complement.
AAAGAATTAAAGCTAAAATACTATAGTGATATGCATATTCATGTTTATAGCAGCATAATGGATGGAACAAGAGAATACTATGCTGAGATCAGTCAGTCTCAAAAAGTCAAGGATTGTACATTTTCCATTATATGTGGCAGCTAGGGGGAAAATAGGACAGAAAAGGGAGTTCAGATAAATGAGGAGAGGAATTGGTGGAATATTGGAAGGGAAGGGAAAAAAGAGGAGCTATGTCTATGTATGAAGGTATCAGTACCAGTTTCACTAACATGTACAGTGAGGGGTTGGGGAGCAGTGTGAGTTATGGAGGGAAACACACCAAGCGCTGTGTGCATGTATGTTTGTATCACTTTGAACCTCACTATAATGTACAATTATGATGCACCAATAAAAGTATATTAAAAATACTACTGGTCTTCCTAAAGTGTTTTAAGATATTCCCTACCCAGGTTATATACATTCTTAGGATTATAGCTCTTTCTCAGTTTCTCTTTCTTTCTATCTCTAATGTGCACATTTGTGTACATAACTCATGTATATATGTGTATTAGATTATGTTGGATATGATATAGGGCATCTTCTTTTTCATCTTGTCTTTACTTAGTTATATAGATATTCAGATAAAGAAAAAGTTAAGTAGCTAAAATATGTACACATACATGTATATATACAGTTAGCCATAATTATATATAGCATATAATTCATTGTTAAAATAACTTATTCTTTCTACGTGTATATGCTCTGGAGATTGTAAGAACACTGACTTTATCTCTTCTTTCAAAGTCTAGTCAAATTTAAATCTGAAACTTACCAGGATTGATGTTTTGTTTTATAGAATCTTCCATAAAATTGTATTTCTATGATTATTTTCTCTTTTGACTATCTATCTATAGTGAGTCATTTTGATAAAAAAAAAATAATTACTTTGTCTTTTTAAAAACATATTTCATTTAGAGATTTATTTCTTTCTTGACATTTTTGATTTTCTGTATATGTAGTTTATCACTTTTGGATACCTTAGTGAATGAATGAGGTTTTATATTAGTTTTTATAACGTGTATTTGCTTTCTAACCCCAAAATCTCTTTTTTTTTTTTTTCGGTACTGGGGATTGAACTCAGGGGCATTCTACCTCCGAGCTATATCCCCAGCCCTATTTTTTATTCTTTATTTTGAAACCGAGTCTCACTAAGTTGCGGAGTGCCTCACTAGGTAGCTGAGGCTGGCCTGGATCCTCCGGTCTCAGCCTCCCGAATGCTGGGATTACAAGCATGCACCACCACGCCCGGCTCCAAAATCTCTTTATTTTATTAATTTTTTTTTTCCTCTCTCACAAAATAGGGACATGGTTTCTGTCTTTCTTTCACTACTGCTGCTGTCATGGGACAGATGATTTTAGATATATATCACTAGTGAGTGATATGTGTACAGTAGAATGTTTGTCAAGGAGAGAACATACAAGCAGAAAAGTAGAAGACCACACATAGTCCTGTAAACTCTCATTTCACAGCACAGACTGGGCATAGCTGTGCTGAATATACAGTAAACAGATTCCAGTCTCCTGGATTTCTGCATGAGAATGAGCACCATTTGAACAGTATGTTCGTAGCTTAGCCTAAAATGAACTGGGAAACTCTTGTTTTCTCTAAGTAACAAGGACTAGATGAAAAAAAAAAAATCAACAGGCCAATGTGATAGTACATTCCCAAGGCTGAAGTCTTTATATCAAGACCTTGGGGTAAGGAGACAGCCCTCCATTCCAGAAATGCAGATGACAGTCAAAGGCCATGGATCTGCCCACTTATTCTTAGTGCAATTGAACCAACTTTGTAAGTCAGCAAAATGGGGAGGGAAATGAGCCTGTGAGGCCATCCACATTTGTCCAGCTTCCATTGCACTGTAGCCTGAACAAACACTCTATAATGCTTTAATTTTTGCCTTTTATTGACAGTTTCTTTGCCCCTTAAAATATAGCCCAATTTCATATACTTGAAGAGATTATTCTTTGTATTGAGGTATGGAGTCTTATATATGTTTATAAAATCTACCTAATTTTTTATATCTAATAGTAAGAGAATTCCATTAAAATCAATTCTTCATCTATGTCTGCTTTACCTTTCATTACTTTTATATAAAAGGTATTGATAATTGGTGTACTGATATTAATGATTTTCATATTCCACTAGGAACTATAGCTTTCAATATTACAAAGATTTGTCTTATATAATGCACTGTACTATTTTCAATTATTCATCATGTCTCATGCATTTTTCTCTACCACTCTAGGAGAATATTCCTCTACCAAGCATGGGAATGGGCCAAACTAATTTTTTCCACTTTGTAGCTTAAATTTTCCAAAAGGTTTTTATAGCAAAGAACTCAAACTGTGATTATTTTTATGATCCCCTTTGTCTCACACAAATAAGTCAAATTCAGAAATGTGCTCTGCCTCCAGATCTGTGCTTCCTAGGGTCATTCAGTCCTAGTTTTCCAAACCAATTCTTTCACTTTCAGATGTTTATATTAATTTCTGGGCTTTCACTCTCCTGGGCTTATCAGACCTGAAAATCGGAACTCTCTCTCCCATACTTACCTATAGTGATTTTGCTTTGCTCAACTTGCTCCATTTTCCTATTTCTCCCCCAAGTTAAGCTTATTCCTTTTAGAAGGGAGATTTTTTTTTTTTTATTTCTAACAACCGGAATACTCGCTGATCTTCTTATTTCAAATACTTAAGACTTTGTGTGTGTGTGTGTGTGGGGGGGTGTCATGAGAATTGAACTAAGGAGAATTCTACCACTGAGCTATACCCCATAGCCTTCTTTTATTTTTATTTTGAAACAGGGTCTCCCTAAATTGCTGAGGCTGGCCCTGAACCTTCAATCTTACTGTCTCAGCCTCCCAAGCACTAGGATTGCAGGTGTGCGTACCATGTTTGGCAAGTTAAGGTTTTTTTGTTTGTTTGTCCTTACTTGAAACTTAGGGCTCAAGAGAAAGTAGTCCAGATTTGTATGATACCCTTGAACTTTTCAATTAAGTTTGTTCCTAACATTATTTTTGTTTTGTTGTTTTGCTTTTTTTGTTGTTGGTACTGGGGGTTGAACCCAGGGGCATTCTACCACTGAACTACACCCGTAGCCTTCTTTTATTTTTATTTTTTTAATCTTGAAACAGGAGCTTGCTAAATTCATTATGTCCTTAGTAAGTTGCTGAGGCTGGCTTCAAGCCTGTCATTCTCCTGTCTTGCTTGGCCTTTCAACCATTAGATTTACAAGTGTGTGCCAGCAGTCCTCAGTTGTTGTTTTATTTTTTAGCCCCACTTGGGATTTTAATACATTTTACTTTTATTTTCTCGTTTGTTTTGCAATTTTGAGACCCTTCACCCCAAAGGACCAATTAGCATCTTTTTCATTACTACTATGCCTTTCATGAAACTTCTCCTTTTGTGGTGGTCCTGCTAGTAGTATTGGTTACACACCTCCTTGCTATATCCTGTGATCAATGAAAATCTCTTGTTTCCTAATTGTCATTGAAAATATTTTCTGGGCAATTTTTCATTGTCTAGAGAAGTTAATCTTTGTCTTTTATATGATTTTTAAAGATGATGTCACAATTATAAAGCCACAATGATCCATGAACAATATTTTTTTGTCTGTAACTATTAGAAATATGCAGTTACAGGAAATATGAACTATTAGTTCCACCAAAAAATATAGAACCTTTTTTTTTTTTTTTTGCAGTACTGGGGAATGAACTCAGGGACATTCTACTGGGATTAAAAACATGCTCCACTGTGCCTGGCTTAGAAAATTTCTGAGTTTTGTTTCCAGCAATAATTTATAAACTACATCTAAACTTCTAATTTTTTGCAGTAACATTAGAAACAGCCTCAGTCATACCATATTTTTATGTCTTTCATATTTTCCTTTGTTCATAGAGTCTCATTCCTAAACAGTAGTTTGTCAGAGTTTATTTCCAGCAGATTCCCTCCAATCCCTGATAATCTATTGCTTTAAAACAACAATAGTAGGAATTTTTGAATCAGTAAAGGTTCTTCATCTGAAAAAAAAAAAAAAAGCAATCCAGTTGAAAGCAAGACATTGTTTATAGACAATGAGAAAGCCACACAATTTCTTTAAAGGCTAGAAACCCAGGATTTGAAGCTGTGTTACAATGAGCTATTCCTAAAATCACACAGATTTGTTCAGTGAAGCTAACACACCTGGGAAGAGTTACTGTAGCTGGTCCTGCTAATATCACTCATATTGGTGCTGGAAGCTTCCCCTAGACTCAGTGTCACTGAATCTATGACACTGATTACATAGAAGGCCTACTGTTACCCTTGCCCAAATGGAGCCATCTTTGATTCAATTTCTGGGATGGTCTATCCTGTTGTGGAAGCTAAATATATACTTATTTCCTAGAGTAACAAAAATATTCAAAATAATACATTGTTAGATTTTTAGTGAGAGATGATTATTGCTTCATTAGTTAGATATTCACTCAATAACTGGAGTGCATTCACTTGTTGAAGAGCAGAGAAAAATGAGGAATGCCACAATAACCACTCCATTAATTTGCCTCCCCATATTCTAATTATTTAAAGGATATTTCATCTTTTTACATGGAAGCTATATTCAGAATGTCTTTGAAACGAAACCATATGTGCCCTAATGTATGTTTTTCTGTCTCTCTGTGTGTTTTTATGTATGTATACATATATATCAGGTTTATGCTTAAAAACATTAAAGCAACATAATAAGATTATAAAAAAATTTAAATTATATTTTAACGTAAAGAACTCATAACTCAAAAGTTATTTTATAATATAAATTTAAATACAACTTAATTAACTAAGAATCCAATCATACAAGTATCCTTCTTTGTGTATAGTTGTCCTTACAAAATAATTTCTAAAAAAAACTCCAAAACTTATAACCCATTTAATAGTAAATGCTGTTACTATAAAATGTACAGAATGCTAACAGACATGCAAGAAAATGTAATATTAGTATGCTATAAATATATTCATTTCAAAACATAGTATAGATATTTTCATGATTGAATCATTCCTAACAATTTTTCTAAGCAAGCTAACATTTATTTTCTATTTTGAAAGACAATATTTTTAAAGTGAAAAGTAATTACATTTCAAAACATGTCATAAATGTAATAAGTTTGGGCACAAAATGAGGAAGCATGGGCTGCACTTGTGGTTGTGTTATCTTGTCAGCAGTTGGTTTCTACACCACACTTCTCTTTATTGACATTACACTTACTTGTCTTATCCAGGACAGATGTGTCACTTTTTTTTTTTTTTTTTTTTTTTTTTTTTCGGTACTGGGGATTGAACTCAGGGGCATTTACCTCCGAGCTACACCCCCAGCCCTATTTTTTATTCTTATTTTGAAACCGAGTCTCACTAAGTTGTGGAGTGCCTCACTAGGTAGCTGAGGCTGGCCGCGAACCCGGATCCTCTGGTCTCAGGCTCCCTAATGCTGGGATTACAAGCGTGCGCCACCACGCCCGGCTTGTGTCACCTTTTTGAACTAAGTCTGTCCTTTTCCCATGAGCTCAAAACCTCATCCTCAGTCCTCTGGAAATTCTGAAGATGGAGGAAGAGATGCACCAGAGTATCATTTACAATAGTAACCTAAACCAATTACCTTACAACATTATGTCTTTCATTCTTGTTATATTGTCTCTTTAGTAGCAGACGATAAAACAAATTCATCTCAGCTTAGAACCAGATGAAGAGAAATGGAAAGGGTCAGATACTCAGAAAACTACCTTACAAAAATCTCTTGGCTTTTATTATAGATGAAGACAATGAGTAACTGAATGAAATGGGCAGACTAATAAGTGACTCAAGGATAAGCAAATGTGAGTATACTTGTGTGTCAATTGGGTGCCAGATTTCCAATCACAATGTTACATAATGAATTTTTATCCAAATTTTATTTCCTAGCCACAAACAGTATATTTATATTATACAACTCCCAATAGATCCTGCAATGATAGATTACAATCAATTTTAAACTATTCTATATGGAGGGATTTATCTGCAATACATGTTGCAGTTTATTAGTGCTTTGCAGGACATTTATGACACTGGAGTGGAAACATAATCTGCTTCAGCAATTAAATAAGATCTGTGGCCTTAATTTATGATAAATAATGTATTTATTAATTATAATTTTACATGCAAATGATCCAGATACAGATATATGCTTTTAAATTCACATATATATAATGTATATATAAATTTATGAAGCATATTTTATGACTTAATAAATTATTAGGCTTTAAACGTAATTTATATAATCTAATTTCTATTGTGAGTATATGTTTAAATCAAAAGATGGATTAGTAACTAAATATCAATTTCTGTTACTTACTGGATTCTAGAAACATCCTCATTTTGTGTAATAATTTGATCATAGTAATGACAAACAGCATTTATTATTAAATTGTTTCCCTTTCCGTAAATATTATACTCATTCCTAAGTCATAAAACCAACAAGGTATATTAGTGTGCCATCTACCTGAGTGTAGGTATCTCTGAGTAAGCATATATAGACAAATAAATATGCAATCAGAGCATTAGGTAAGGATTTATTTATTTTTGCTCCCCTTAGCAGCTATGAAAAGAAGTTGGTTGCAGGCAATTATGGAAAAGCAACATATCGTTGTTATGATTATAATGAATGACGGTAAAATGTAGTTGTATATTTTTAAGTGTAGGAAAAGATTCAAAAGCATATTTTCTCCATATTGTTTTATCCATTAGTGCTTCTACTGACAGGACAGTAAGTAAGCTGTGTGAAGTATACCTGAAATCTTTTTCATATGCCAATTTTGTTTTCTGTATACAGGAAAGCACACTATGCTTTACAGATTATCAAAAGACAGAATGATTAAATAAAACACAGGTTATATTTAGATGTGTATTTACACTAAGTCCTTATACAAAGTAAAACTGTAGGCAGCTGAGGGGTTTTATTTTTATGTCATAGTTTTTTCCAGGTAATGCTATCCATAACTAAAAATTTGCCAGAAAACCATATTGATTTTGTTTGAGCTTATTAGTACATCAGACAATGAAATAATCCTAAGAGGAACCAAAAAATTAGAAAGAGCAGATCTAATCTGAGACTCTGCTCCAGAGGCACATGATGTGGGTAGTTAGCCAGGGCCCCACACTTAGAAACTTCTGCTTGGTCATACAATGTTCTATGGTTGTCATATTGAAACCCCCTATAGTGTTTCTAACAAATGGGCCACATTTATATATTACATTGAACTCTGTAGATAAAGTAGCCAATTCTAACTTTTCAGAAAAGCCATTAGCCTTCACAGAGACCAGTTGACTGGTAAGTTTTTCTAGGATGAATCCATGAAAGGGTCAGTATGCTGTTCTAGTCTTAATTTTCATTTTAATTTTGAACTTGCTTTCATTTGCAATACTTTGAAACTCTCCTTTAGACTGGAACTTAGGGAGGAAAGTATGTATTAGTTATCTTTATTTATTTATTTGTTTATTTGTTTATTTATTTTTGCGGTACTGGGGATTGAACTCAGGGACATTCTACCTCCGAGCTACACCCCCAGCCCTATTTTTTATTCTTTCTTTTGAAACAGGGTCTCACTAAGTTGCGGAGTGCCTCACTAGGTAGCTGAGGCTGGCCGCGAACACGGATCCTCTGGTCTCAGCCGCCCAAATGCTGGAATTACAAGCGTGCGCCACCACGCCCGGCAGTTATCTTTAAAAACGCAATGCCTGGCGCAGACATAGTAAGTGTTCATTGAATTCTTGCTTAATTGAATTTAATTGACTTCCTTGAAATATTTAAAGATAATTTATTACAAATGATGATTGTAGTTTTTTATGAATTTATTCTTGGTGTCTGAAATTTACCGTAATGGTTTATATAAAATGTGCATGTTTAATGAATAGATAGCAATTCTACTGCTATTTTCTAAGAATTATACACAAATAAATGATACATTACTTTTCAAAGGAGGTTAAATGAAGGTTAAAAATGGCAAAAATAAAATTTTAGGACAAATTGACATTATTTATTCCATAAGTGGCCAATAATATATATGTATATCAATAAAAAAATTATATAACTGAATTTGAGGAAAATTATCCCTACTCAAAATCATTAGATTGTTTTCTGTGAATTTCAAAATTAGAGAAAATGTGTGCATTCCTGACAACAGTACCATCCCAGGCCTCCTTTTCTATATTACTTGAAATCAAATCTTCAAGTGTTTCTTTCAAAACCTTTCTTTAAGTCAGGCGTGGTGGTGCACGCTCTTGTAATCTCAGCATTTGGGAGGCTGTGACCAGAGGATCCCGGTTCGTGGCGAGCCTCAGCTACCTAGTGAGGCACTCCACAACTTAGTGAGACCCTGTTTCAAAATAAATAATAAAAAATAGGACTGGGGATATAGCTCAGAGGTAGAATGCCTGAGTTCAATCCTCAGTGCCACAAAACTTTCTTCATAAACAAGTGAATAATAGTCACATCAAAACAGATATTTTTTTTAAAGTTTATACTTGATTTCACTTGTTTATTAAGTTCTTAAGTATTATTGAAAAAAACTCATTCAAGACTGGTGTATCTAATCAATGGAAACTAATCTTGATATGGACCTATTAATCTGTTAGTCTTGTTAATCAGTTCAATTTACTAACAATGCTACAACAACTATGATTAGTACAATAGTTATCATTATTTTGTTATAATATTATGTATTTGCCATTAATAATAAGAACAGGAAATACATTGTGTAATTAATATATGTCTGGCAATTTAAGGGATGCCAGGTATCTTTTTAGTGTTCTGTAAGAGAAAAACTATTTGAAATAGAAATTACAGCATTGAATTTTCTGTAAAATAATCTGATAACATATAAAATAAACATCTACATGTTTAAGATAAATATCTTAATGCCATGTCGCAATGTATTCTGTCATTTTGAACAAACATGGTGCTTTATATTACAATTGGACATTGTTTTTAGGTTTCCTTTTTTTCTTTATTAACATCATAATATTTCAGTTTGTCATTTAAACAAAATGAGCCTGGTGTAGTGACACACGCTTGTAATCTCCATACTTGGGAGGCTGAGACAGGAGAATCACAGGTTCACGGCCAGCCTCAGCTACTTAGTTAGGCCCTCCACAACTGAGTGAAACACTGCTTCAAAATAAAGAATAAAAAATAGGGCTTGAGATGTAGATTGGAGGTAGAATGCTAGAATGTCCCTGGGTTCAATCTCCAGTACCACAAAATGATGTTTTACTATCTACATAATAAATATACATATTTGTCTGTGTATGTGGTACTGGGGATTGAACCCAGGAGCATTCTATCCCTGAGCAACACCCCCAGCCAGGTTTAATTTTATTTTTTAAACAGGGTCTCACTACATTTCTGAGAGCTTTGCCTTGTAAGTTTCTGAGTCTGGCCTCAAACTTGCAATCCTAATGTCTGAGTCTCCCAATTACTAGGATTACAGGTGTCCACCACCACTCCCTGCTCTCCTGTTTATATCTTAATGACTACTTTACTATTTTAGTTTAAGTATATCATTATTAGCTAAGGTTATGATCTACTTCCTTAATGTCCCTTTGTGTGAATTATAGAGAATTATGCTCTTGAGACAAGCTATATTCTTTAACCAGAATTTGCTAAATTTTAAAATAGTTTTATTCTAAACATTAATTTTATATGAAATACATATATGCATAATTTTAGATTTCTTTGCTTCTATAAAAGTATGCATCTCCACAGCGTTTCACAGACTCCTTTGCAGAAATTAGAAGGAATATTTAGCTGCTAGTGGCCATGACACATTTGTCTGAAGAGTCACCTGAAACTAAGCCAGTTATAAAAATAATGGACAAGCCAATTGACTATATGCTGTACATACATCAATAAAGAAAAATATGAGGGATTTAGAATAACACAAATATACATATAATTTCCTATCTTCAGAGAACAGTTACTAAATGTCATATCTTAAAAAATCTACATATAACCTAAGTCCCCCAAAATGTATTTCTGACTATATTTCACAAGTGAACTTAGACAAATTTAATCTCTTATCAAATATATTAAAACCTTTCTAAAAATCCTAAAACATAATAGAAATTCTCTTTATTTATAAAAAGTCAAAACTTTCTAATTTATATTCCTGCTAAAGCTAGATTTGGATAATTGGGGATAGTGGTGCACGCTTGTGATCTCAGTACTTGGGAGGCTGAGACAGGAGGATTGCAGGTTCGTGGCCAGCCTCAGCAACTTGTGAGGTCTCCTGCAACTTGGTGAGACCTTGTTTCAAAATAAGGAATAAAATAGGGCTGGGGGTGTAGCTTAGAGGTAGAATGTTCCTGGGTTCACTCCCCAGTACCCACTCCCACACACAAATAAACTAGGCTTGAGGTTTCCTTAAAACAGGATGCAGAAATGGGTTCATCCAGCCACTTTTACTATCACAAAGGACTCATATATTTTAGAAATCATAAATAATTATCATCTAAAACATTCAGTTAAATAAGAAGCTATTATTAGCAATGCCTTGTATCCCCAGTAATACATTTGCAACACAGACAAACTCAAATCTCTTAAAAGAAAAAATATTTGTACAAGAAACTTAAATTTGAATGGTCTAAATGAAATAAAGGTAACATTTAAGTAAGTGAGAATTTAGCTACCTCAAACAAGTAAATTAATTTCAATACCAAATTTGGTACTGATTTTGTCTTTGCATTTGAGAAATTTTTCATTCTTAGTAACTTGTCAAATACTTCTAAGTAAATGTACCACATGGAAAAAAAAATAGCTGAGATTTACTTCAGGCTACACTTATCAATAGGTCTGTTTTTCTTTGCCTATTTGAATATACTTGTATTTTAGATATAAATTATGAGGGATACAAAAAGATGTCTTTCATGTCTGATAAAACTTATATTCATATTAATTCTATTTAATAAATTTTAATTTAGTGCCTACCGTGAGCTGACCTTTTAAAAAGTTGGCACTGGAGAGATGGTAATGAGCTAGATTAGATCCATCCTGGATTTTTTAAGCCCACAGATTAGTATTATTTCAAAGAGGGTGTTTATAAAAAGGCTATAAGTAGATGGATTTATATATTTATTGAAAGTATGATTTCATTTTGAGTTTTAGTTATGAGTTACTACATATGTATATAGGACCTTGAAAATAAGGATATGAAGAACCCCTATAAAGCAAAGTTAATTCAATATGCAGCACTCTGTGATAGAGAAAAGATCAACAAATTCATCAAAATTTTTCTTTAAAAAATGGCTCTAGATGAGCATGGTACCATATGCTTGTAATACCAATAATTGGGAGGCTGAAAGAGGAGGATCACAGGTTCAAGACCAGCTTCAGCAATGTAGTGAGACTGTCAGAAACCTAGGCAGATCTGTTTCAAAACAGAAAGGAGCAAAGAGGTTGGAGTATATCTCCAAGGTAGAATGCATCTGGGTTCAATCCCCAGTACCACCAAAACAAAACAACACAGCTCTGAAACTTTTAAGACAAACTATAACTTGATTGGAATATATTATCCCATCAAGAAAATAAAGTGCTATTAAGAAGGAGATCATCTGTCTTAGAAGCAAAACAAACAAACAAACAAACAAAAAACATTTGGGAAAGCACTGGTGTTCCCAATCTGCATTCCATTCTGATCTGGAAGAAAGAGTGTGTCTTAATGTTTCTTCAAAACCAAAATTCATAACTAATGGTATTAAAGGCCTGTTGTTTTCTACTGTGCACACCATACAAATTTCGTAATATAATTTCTTTTTTATGGGATCTGCTTTCAAGGAAAAAATATGACGTGCTGATAAATGTATTATAAAACCTATATGATGTCTTGAGTTCTCCATGTACAATAAGACTTTGGCATCCTGATTTTATATACCATTCTCTCTGACTTTAGTGAATGTATGTCTAATTCTGAAAGTAGCCCATGTTTTCAGTATGCTGAATCAATTAGGATTCTAAATCTGAAGATTTAACAAGCTGTATCATGAAAATTTAAAGTAATGCATTCAAGCAAAGCACATGAGAAACCATTGGTTGTTTTTTCAGAGGCCACATCCAATTTGCTATTGAATCGATGACCATGCATGTTATTATTATTCTGTTTTTAAGTTTCCTATTATCTTTAGTTTCTGGGTGAGAAACAGATACAGATATCACATTAGATTGATAGGGGGAGACATGTGTGACTAACTTAAGCCCCATGAGATACGTTTCATAAACCTTGTCTTAGGTTGTGGGCATTGAAAATTCTACTGAAACTTTAGCATGAGAGTTAACATTCTATAAATTGCAATGCATTGATGGAAATGAATATAGAGTCCTGTGAAAAGATAATTTCAAAAATGGTTCTTTGGTAAAAAAAAATGTCTGCAAGGCATAATATTTATTTCTTAGGACATAATAAAAGAGAACATTTAAAAAATCATTCCTAACACCTGTGTTTAGAAACGACTATTTGAGTTGAATGTTGTTTCTCACTCCAAATGAACATTATGTAAAAAGTCTGACTCTTATAAAGGTATTTATCATTTACCTTGTTACCTCTAAAATCTCTTATGTGAACTCTTATTCTAGCCAGAGTTCCCAAAGTTAGATGACAGAGAGGAAACCATATAACTTTAAAACATATCAACATAGTAATGAAGCCCAAGATTCTTTCTTTTCTCAGTTCTTCTTTTAAGTATCCTTTACATTTGTTTCCAAGTAAATTTGATTTACCTTTCTCATTGTTTTCCTCTCTCTGATGATAGACATCAGACAGATTATCATGATGAGAATTTGTCCTTTTAATCTTTAGTTGAAAATTCTAAGGCAGTGGCTGTTATCAGTATTTGCAGCATTATTATTATTATTTTTTTTGTCGTGATTACACTGACAGAACGCTAACCCAACCAGAAATACCAAGCAGCTCTGTCCACAGAGTAGCTCCTTCTTGGGATGAATGCAGGGAAAAGGACAGGACAGAGTAAAGAACAGCAGGTTCTAATTAAGTCCAGATCATTGGCTTTCTCCCAGTGAATACCAGGGGAATTGGAAGGGCAGAGGATTGTCATATTCTTGGCCCACAGTAGTGGAAGTGGTTTTACTAGTAGTACTAGCAAATTGTTTATTGATTAAGAGTGCAGAAAGTGTTTCTGCATTTTTATCAGTGAATAAATCCAGACCATAAAACTTGGTTAATTTTGTAGAAAGCATTGGAAGCAGAGAATAATGAAAAAACAGAGTGTCTCTATGTCCCTATATACTATACTGGTTGTGGCCGTGCAAACTACAAATGATTGAACAGTTTTTAAATATACATTCCTAATGTGAATTCAGAGCATTAGTTCCCAAGAGGATGAAAAATGAATGGGTCATTGGGGTAGATCCACCATTCTGCTCTTATGATATTGTTAAAAGAGAAAAAGGGTCTGCTCACAATGAACAGAATCCAAGGTCTTTCTGTCTCCCTCAACAAAGGGAAAAAGTCATATGTCCAGCCTTGGCAGTTATCTTGTCAAAGTTAAAATAAATGCTGGGCAGCCTATCTTTTATTAATTAGCTATTGAGCAGCATGACGAAAATTAATTAGGAAAACACTAGGCAAGATCATATATAATGTTATCACTGAGAACTGCAAATTCTCACACATATTGGACCAATAAGACAGAATCTGTTCAAGATTAGCCTGAGTTTGTGTTTTGGAGTTATTTGCCAAAGGCATTATGTTGAAGAGGCAGGTTCAGTACTGGTGATCTCTGATTTCCTGTGAATATTTATCAGTGGTGTCTTAAAAACAGTGCCAGCCGGGCATGGTGGCCGCACGCTTGTAATCCTAGCATTTGGGAGGCTGAAACCAGAGGATTCGGGGTTTTTTTGGTCAGTCTCAGCTACCTAGTGAGGCACTCCGCAACTTAGTGCGACCTGGTTTCAAAATAAAGAATAAAAAATAGGGCTGGGGGTATAGCTCAAAGGTAGAACACCCCTGAGTTCAATCTCCAGTACCGCAAAAAATAAAATAAAAACAGTACCCAGAAACTTCACATAAGTTATCAGGGTCTATTTTTTTTTTGGAGGGGTGCTACGGGGTAGAATTCAGAGATATTCAACCCCTGAGCTACACCTCCAGCCCTACTTTATTTTTATTTTGAAGCAGGGTCTCACTAAGTTGTTGAAAGTCTAAGTTCCTGATACTTTCTACAAACCCACCATCCTCTTGTCTCAGCCTCTCAAGTTCTGGTATTACAAGCATGTGTCACTACACCCAGCTTTTTCTTTTCTTTTCTTCTGTTTTTTCTTTCTTTCTTTCTTTTAAATTTTTGGTGTTTTTAGGTAATTCACTAAAAACATTAAAAACGCCATAATTCTTTAATAAGTGGTTAATGACAATAAAAACATAGAAGCTGGGCTTATAATCACTAAAAATATTATCTTTCCACAATGTTTCTATGAAAAATAATAATGTTTCTCCATATCTATTTCTGAAACACATAATATCATAAAATTTTCTTTATGTATGTGCCATTATTATAACAAAGAGAGCAATGATATATTTGGTTTGTAATTATTCATTTCAATACCTGAAAATTATCTCTGGAATCTCATTAGATCTAAAGCTCTCTCTTAATTCTGTTTGAACACAGCTCAGTTTAACAGATTCTATTAAGTTTCCAGGGATAATTATGGTTCCTAAAATATAACTCTGCACAGTAAAAGCCTGTTGTAAGTGGTACAGCAGCTCTAAGCCTGACCCCCAGGAACAGTGTTTTAAAGAGCTTCCAGTGTTATTTTCCATAATAAGGCCCACTGGTTGGCAGGACCCCTGGCAGCTTCTCAAACAGCAACACATCTGTTCCCTAAGAGGCAAAATGCTGTGTCTCAGTGGAGATGTTTATTCCCTTTACCGGCAACATTGTGAAAGAGCAAGGTCTTTAGCTGACTGCAAGGGTTTTTTCTTAAAAGGCCTGCATATTTTTGTAGAAAGAGAAAATTCTGTCAATGACAAAAGGTTGAACTTCTCTACTCTGAATTATGATAAAGACTAGCTTCTTTTGCATAATTGCAAATCAAAGTGTATTCAATATTCCCACCCTTATCTGGGTGTCAATTCTTAAGACTGATATAAAAACTGAAGTTTGCAGTAGGAAAGGGCAATTGAAAATATCATGTATTAGCTTGTTTAAACTATTATATCTAGAGATAAATATTTGCTTAAACATGAAATTCATCCTTGATTTTTAGTGCTTATGGATAAATGAAATATTTCTGCAATTCACAAGCATACTTGAATTTCACATCTTATTTTTAACCAAAAAATAAGGTTCAACCCAGATTTTCATGTAATTACACCTCTTTTGAAATTTGAAATAACCTAAAGAAAGAAATGATTAGTTTGTGTATTAAAAAAAGCAAATTCTCTTAGAAATTTCATCATTTCTGTTTTGCAACTATCACTCCTACACTGGAAACATCCAAATTTGTATGTGCGACCTTATCCTGCTTCTGAGCACCAATACTCTTATTTCTAACCCCTTCCTGAGTAGGCAGACATTTTTTCCCAGCTTTTTAAAAGCCAAATTTTTTACTTTCAATCCCACAATAACTCTACCCTTCTTTCTCCTTCCTGCATAGGTGTTTGTTCCTCCTGGTAAGCAGTACGTAGTATTTTAACAATCCTACAATTCTGTGAGTGCTCAAAGTAAAACAGAATATCTTTCTCCTGTAACCACCCCCCTCATCAGTTCTATTTATTTCCACGAATACCTGTCTACTCCAAAGCTTCATTTTCTATTTTCTACACACATGGGAAAATCTTCTGTATTACTTTTTTCCAGCCAGTTTCTCTTCTTTCAAATCTGTATGAACAACCCCGTTGGGTTCCTAGTTACCTACTCATAAACTCTACTACTTAACATCTAAAATGCCGAGTCTTTACCTTGCCATCAAGTTTAAACCCCACAAGAATCAGCAAATCAGCATGGATTGTTGAGCAAATATGAATGTGAAGAAATTCATTTTATAACCTGGTAGGTGCCGGAGACTACACTGTGCATTAGAATATGAGGTGAGCTAAACTGAAGTGGCTCTACTCCTTTTTTTTTTTTTTTTTTTGTTAATGGCTCTCATCTTTATAAAGCCTAAAGTCTCTTAGAAGTTGAAATGTGTTTATATTCTTTCTCCATTCATTTCAAACTGAGTGAATGGACAAGCAACTTAACCTCCCTGTGTCTCAGTCATCTCATCTATAATATAATGAGGGGGATGGGGGGCTACCCATCTAAGAGGGTTAATAGGATTAAATGAGGCAATATATGTCATACTCACTTTTAGGGCATCTATTGTGAGTTTATTCAATGAAGTTATGTACAATTTCTTTCCAGTCTGTCCAGTTAGCTACATACTGAAATTACCTCCCATAATCTCTGCTAGTTAGCTTTTTTCTGGATGTGAAGGATATCTGGGGAAAAGAACTTAGAGGAGGGATGATTTATTTTGGCCCATGGTCTCAGAGGTTTCAGTGCATGTTTAGCTGGCTCCATTGCTATGAGTCTGAGGTGAAGAAGATTGTCATGATGGAAGGGAACGTGGAGGAGAGGAGCTCAGCTCATGGCAGTCAGAAAATAGAAAGCAAAAGAAAGGGGTGGAGGAGTAAGGAAGTGGCAGGGACAAGAAATACCCTTTCAGGGCACGCCCCCAGTCACCTACTCCTCCATCCATGTCCCAGAGCCTGCAGTTACCACCCCTTCCCCGCAGTCCATTCAGCCAGTGGTGGATTGTCACTGATGAGGTTTGTGCCTCTGGGTCCAGTTGCTTGCCAAAATCCTTACCTCTGGACATTGCTGCATTGAGGACAAAGCCTTTTGGGGACTTTGGGGATCAATCCAGATTCAAACTGCAGCCACATCCTATAACTACTTTGCAGTTCTGTCAGAAGCGATATGCACATTACCCTCAACAGAACTAGGATGTCCCTACATAACTCTGTTCAACCATATCACCATATTGATGCTTAGATCATTCAGCTTTGGAGGCTCAGGCTAATTGTTTCAAGGCAAGGTTTCTATGAATGGTATAGTTTCTTTTTCTCTGATTTCTAAGTATGTATTTAGCATGCACCTCCCCTTTCTATTACAAATAATTTTATTATAGCCATTATTGCTATTACTAGTACTTATTTCACTGTATTCACCACTGTCATTTGCTAAAGTTCCCTCATGTACTAGACAGGTCTTACATTTATTAATCGTTATAAAAGGTTGTTTTCATTTTACAAATGAGAAAAATTAAGTTTGGTGATCATTAGGAATAGGAATTAAGTAGCTTAGTAGCACATACAATATACTTAGTAAGTATTGAAATCATTACCTAATCCTTATCTTCTTGACTCCAAATCCCATGTACACTCTTAGCCTCTGTGTTATGAATCTTACCACAGTCTACTATCCTTTCATGAGCCTCTCTTGGTCAACCTATTATAAGATGTATTTAATCAAAGGCATAAATATATTTTGTTAATCTCTTTAACAATCCCAGTCTTTCATCCAGGTCTTTGTATCCAGCAGATGTTGGATGCATACTTATTGAATGAATCAACGTTCAAATGAAGAAATGAAATTAAACTCATAGAATAGAAAAATCAGGAGGAATATGAGGGAAAGGAGATGTATCAGGTTTTCTGTATGCATCATCCTCTCTGAGCAGCATAGGCAAAAGTGAAATGGAGGGAAAAAAGAGCCATGGACCATGATGAAGATGATTAAAGAGAGTACAGAGCAGCTGTCAAAGCAAATATCAAGCAACATTAATAACTTTATAGCTCACCATGAGGCTGTCTAAAATATTTCCAAGAAAACAGGATCCTTGCTGTTGCCCAGAGTAAGTGAGACTAATAATCAAGTGCAGATTTAAAGAAATTTTTCGCTGCATACCTTGAGCTGCAGAAGTGAAAAAATAAAAATAAAACTGAAAAGACCCTTAAGCTAATGGAAAAATACATGACTTGAAGGAAAATATTATTGCATTTTTGGTATTTTAATTTGGGACAGAGTTGATAAGAAACAAAATCTGCGATGTTCACCACTTATTATCTAAGTTGTTTGAATAGTCAGACAATATCCCCAAATATCTGAAGCCTGTCCAAAAATAACCACGCTGGGAGACTTACAAGTGAAATGCTTCAGCACACCCAAGGGCTGATTTTACAAGCATTTCACCCTGTGCAATAGATTTGAAAGATGATCTACATGGATAAAGGTGAAAATTTGAGATCAGATGTTAATTTATATTCTAAATATAAATTTATTAATTTAAAATACTTTGCATTTTTAAGTGAGTGTGATTCTATACAAAATTTATGATGCACTGGTCACAATTTAGCTGCATGATTTCTTGATTGTAATATCTAATAGATCTATTTTGTCATTTTGACATTTATATACTCAACATAAGCTTTTGTGGGTTTTAATTATATACTAACTTGGAGATGTGAAATGCCAAATATCTTGATTGTTCTAAAAATCTGATACCATTTAATTTTGTGTAAAAAAAGATAAAAATAACAACAAGGAAAAATAAAGGAGGTAAATTATATGAGCAGTATCAAAAGCTACATCAACTAGGAGTGAAATGAAAGGGTTCATGGTGTTAAGATAAACATGTACTGAACATTGGTGTCTGTGATTCTGTAAATGTTAAATTTCAGTGTTTATACTTTCTATCTTTGCTTTAAAAAAAGCTTTATTTATCTGAGTCTCCCTTCTACTTCAGATCCCAAATTAAGTGCTTTCTTAAAGAGACTAAGGGATCCATTTGCCACTAACTAAACAAAGCCACTATCACACTAATTGGTTTTGTTCTTCCCATGAAAATACTTGTTTTGTGAAGCTTGAAGCCCTGTCTTTTGTTTTTATCTTAATAACTCTTGTGCCTAGAACTAAGTGATCAGTAAATGTTTATTGAATGAAATAATAATGAATGGATTCGAATTCTAGTATGATTTTTCAAAAGATGGTATCTGTATGTAACATTACTAGGATTATGTTTTTCTATAATGTATAAGATGCATTTAAATATTAGGAAACAATAATTTCTTTTAGCTACTGGGTTTCCAAGGACCCATGTTTCCTAAGACATTAACATCTCTATTGTACCACTCTGAGGAAGGCTGTAAACTTGCTGCTTATATGTCTAGAGGAGAGTTCTAGATCAGCTGTTCAATTATGTGTTAACATAACTGTAAACATACTACATGGAATATTTTATCTCTATACCATATCGTACTACTTTGTATTTATGATCATATTTACAAAGAAATAATAAGCTAAATGGTAATGTATTTAGAGAAAAATATTTAGCTTAGGTAAAAGAATAAAATCTCAGTATTACAGCCCTGCAGTAATACTGTTGTAACAAAACGTGCTGTTGCTTAGAGAGGTTCTAAGACTGCTAAATTAAAGATCCAAAACATTTTTTTTAAATGTAACTCTTGAGGTTGTTTGCCTATAAGTCAGGATGAGGAGGATTAGGATAAGTTGTGTTTTAATCTGGCCCAAATGATCTTTATAGATATATCTAAAACAATCCCAGCATTTGGGAGGCTAAGACCAGAGGATCCAGGTTCGAGGCCAGCCTCAGCTACCTAGTGAGGCACTCCACAACTTCGTGAGACCCTGTTTCAAAATAAAGAATAAAAAAAAATAGGGCCGGGGGTATGGCTCAGAGGTAGAATGCCCCTGAGTTCAATCCTCAGTACTGCAAAAAACAAACAAACAAATAAATAAATAAATAAATAAATAAATAAATAAATAAATAAAACAAATGACTCTGGTTTGGAAAACTGGACCTTCTAACCTAGGTAAAACTTATTGTTTTCGCACGAATATTTCTTTATATTCCATTTTTTATTTTTATGAATAACTCCAGTTAGAATACCAATCATCAAGAGTACAGACAATAATAAATGCTGACAAGGATATGAGGAAATAGAAACCCTTATACATAGTAGGTGGGATTGCAAATTATTATAGCTGCTATGAATATTAGTGTAGAGATTCCTAAGAAGATTAATAATGGAATTACTGTTAGATCCGCTATACCATTCCTCCATATATTTCCAATGGAATTAAAATTAGGATATTATAGTGATACATGCATACTCATGTTTATAATAACACAATTTACAGTAGCCAAATTATGGAACCAGCCCAAATGTCTGTTGACAAATGGATTACAAAATTATAGTATATATACACAGTGGAATTATGTCATTTTCAGGAAAAACGGATGAAGTCAGAGAATATTATGCTAAGTAAAATTATCCAGTCTTGTAGAGTGAAGGGTCATATGTTTTCTCTCATATATGAAAACTAGGAAGTAATTGGGAAACAAAATAACAAAGATTCCTGCTGACAGTGTACGAGTAATTATAAAAAATAAAAAATTTTTAAAAAAGGGACTTCAGATAGGTGTGAGCCTAGTAGAATGGGTTGAAAGGAACTAAAGAAGGTGGTGATGGAAAATGGAGACTTAATGAAGGGGACAGTTCAAATAATGCCATGTAGATATGAAAAATTATCAATACCAATCTCAATAACATGTATTAGGAGGGGAGGCAGCAGGGTTGGATCCAGAGAGGAGTATACCAAGTGCTACTTGCATGTGTGTTTCTAGCACTCTGAAGCTCATTATGAAGTACAGCCACAATGAGCCAATAAAAGTATATTAAAATGTGGCAGGAAACAGTTAATTTAGTGGTTGTTAAACTATATGAACTTACATTTATAAAAAAGATAAGATGTTAATTCCTGAAATTTGAATCTTCCAAAATAAGATTCACACTAATGACATATGTGTGTTACATTTTTGTTATGTTTTCTTTTTAAAAAATAATTGGTTTTTTATTTTTTATTTTTTTATTAGTGCATTGTATCACACATTGTTGTGAGGTACAAACTGGAAGAGACATACATACATACAGGCCTCATTTAACCCTTCCCTGATACCCACCCCATTCCTTCCCTCCACCTTCTTATGTTTGGTTTAGTGATTGACTTTGATATGTTTGTGAATGTACATCCTGTGCATTAGGGTGTTTCACCCTCCTACCCTCCCATCACCTTCAGAGAGGTCACCTTCTTTGCTTCTACTTCTGGAGTCCCTTCTCTGACCCACATTCTCCTTATATTCCACAAGTTAGGGAGAACATTCAATTTTTTACTTTTAGTGTCTGACTAATCTCATTTAACATAATGTTTTCCAGGTCCCTCCATTTCCCTGAAAATGATATGATTTTGTTCTTCTTTATTCCTGAGTAAAATTACATTGTGAACATATCTCATAGTTTTGTAATTCATTCATCTGTTGATGGACATCTTAGTTGGTTCCATAGTTTGGCAATTGTGAATTGGGCAGCAATAAACATAGATACACATGCATTAGTGTGGTAGTTTGGTTTCAATTATTTTGAGTAGATATCCAGAAGTCGTATTGCTGGATCACATGGTAGGTTTATTCCCATTCATTTGGGGATCCTCCATACTGTTTTCCAAACTGGATAAGCTAATCTACAATCCCACCAACAATGTTTTAGAGTTCCAACTTTTCCAAACCCTCTCCAGCATTTGTTGTTGTTTGTGGGTTTTTTTAATTAAATATTTTGAATTTTTCTTTTTTTTAATTTATTTTTAATTGTAGTAATTCGTGCATTGTAGCATACACCTTTCTTAAGTACAAGTTGTTAACAACATATTTGCACACAATTCTCATTTGACCCCTTCCCCTATTCCTACCCCGTTCCCTCACCCTCCCTCCCCTTCAGGTTCAGTTCACTGAGTGACCTTGATGTGATGTGTAAGTACATCATGCGCCTTAGGGTGTCCCTCTGCCTCCTGCATCTACTAAATTAAATCAACTTATTTGCTTATCGAGGATCTCTCCTTTTCATCTGTAGACCCTCCTATGCCCCATCTTTTCCCTAGCACCCGCATATTAGGGAGAACATATGCTTCTTTACTCTTTGTGACTGACTAATCTCACTTAACATAATGTTTTCCAGTTGCATCCATTTCCCTGCAAAGAACACGATTTTGTTCTTCTTTATGGCTGAGTAAAATTCCATTGTGTACCTATCCCATAGTTTTGTAATCCATTCATCTGTCGATGGACATCTTGGCTGCTTCCATAGTTTGGCTATTGAGAATTGAGCTGCTATAAACATAGATACACATGCATCGGTCTGATAGTTTAGTTTCCATTCTTTTGGGTATATAACCAGTAGTGGTATTGCTGGGTCATATGGTAGGTTCACTCCCATTCGTCTGAGGGTCCTCCATACTGTTTTCCACAGTGGTTGCACAAGTTTGCAATCCCACCAACAATGTATTAGGGTTCCCACTTTTCCACACCCTCGCCAGCAGGTGTTGTTGTTCATGTTTTTATAATTGAAATTCTGACTGGAGTTAGGTGAAATCTCAGGGTAGTTTTGATTTGCATCTCCCTGATTGCCAATGATGTGGAACATTTCCTCATACATTTATTGGCCATTTGTATTTCTACTTTTGTGAAGTATCTATTTAGATTCTTTGCCCATTTTTGATTGGGTTATTTGCTTTCTTAGTTGCGATTTTCTTGAGTTCTTTGTATATCCTAGATATTAGATCTCTATCTGAAGTGTAACTGGCAAAAATTTTCTCCCACTCTGTAGGCTCTCTGTTGAGGTTCTTGATAGTTTCCTTTGCTGTGCAGAAGCTCTTCAGTTTAATGCAGTCCCATGTATTGATCTTCCTTTTAGCTGTTGTGCTTTCGGGGTCTTGTTGAGAAAGTTTTTACCTGTGCCTATGTGTTCAAGTGTTGGTCCTATGCCCTCTTCAAGTAGCTGCAAGGTCTCTGGTCTAACTTCCAGGTCCTTGATCCACCTTGAGTTGACTCCTGTGCAGGGTGAGAAAGTGGGGTTTATTTCCATTTTCCTGCATATGGTTAACCAGTTTTGACAACACCATTTGTTAAAGAGGCTATCTTTTTTCCAGTGTATGTTTTTGGCTCCTTTGTCAAAAATCAGTTGACCGTAAGTCTGTGGGTCTGTTTCTGAGTCTTCTATTGTGCTCCATTGGTCTATGTGTCTGTTTTTGTGCCAATACCATGCTGTTTTTATTACTGTGGCTTTGTAGTATAGTTTGAAGTCAGGTATTATGATGCCTCCTGCACGATTTTTATTGCTAAGAACTACTTTGGCTATCCTTGCCTTTTTGTTTTTCCAGATGAATTTAAGGACTGATTTTTCTATGTCTGTGAGAAGCACTCTTGGTAATTTCATGGGTATTGCATTGAATCTGTAGATCAGTTTTGGGATGATGGCCATTTTGATGATATTTATTCTGCCTATTCAAGAGCATGGTAGATCCTTCCATCTTCTAAGGTCTTCATCGATTTCCTTCTTCAGCTTTCTGTAATTTTCCTTATAGAGGTCTTTTACCTCCTTGGTTAGGTTTATCCCTAAGTATTTTATTTTTCAGGGTGCTATTGTGAGTGATTGCTTTCTTGAATTCTTTTTCAGTTGATATATGTTTGGCATATTGAAAAGCTTCTGATTTTTTAAGATTGATTTTGTATCTGGACACCTTACTGAATTTGTTGATCAGTTCTATAAGTTTTTTGTTTGAGTTTGTTGGGTCTTCTAAGTATAGTATCATGTCATCTGCAAAAAGGGATAGTTTTAGTTCTTCTTTCCCTATTTTTACCCCTTTGTTTTCCTTCTTTTGCCTTATTGCTCTGGCTAGAGTCTCGAGTAGTATATTAAACAGAAGAGGTGATAATGGACATCCTTGTCTTGTTCCTGCCTTTTGTGGGAACTCTTGCAGTTTTTCTCCATTTAATAGTATGTTGGCTGTAGGCCTATTGTATATTGCCTCAATGATTTTGAGGTATGTTCCTTCTATTCCAATTCTCTGTAGCACTTTTAGCATGAATGGGTGTTGGATCTTGTCAAATGCTTTTTCAGCATCAATTGAGATGATCATGTGATTTTTGTCTTTGAGTCTGTTTATGTGGTGAATTACATGGATTGTTTTTCGAATGTTGAACCAGCCTTGCATCCCTGGGATGAACCCGACTTGGTCATGGTGTATAATTTTCTTAATGTGGTTTGGAATGCGCATTGCTAGTATCTTGTTTAGCAGTTTTGCATCTAAGTTCATCAATGATATAGGCCTATAGTTTTCTTTTCTTGAGCTGTCTTTATTTGGTTTTGGTATTAGTGTGATGTTGGCTTCATAGAATGTGTTTGGAAGGGTCCCGTTTCTTTGTATTTCACGGAATAGCTTGAGGAGTATTGGGATTAGCTCTTCTAAATATGTTTTATAAAATTCACTTGGAAAATCATCTGATCCTGGGCTTTTGTTTGATGGTGAGCTCTTTATTGCTGTTTCTATCTCTTTGATTATTATTGGTTGGTTCAAGTTTTCGATATCTTCTTGACTCAATTTAGGGAGGTTGTATATGTCTAGGAATTTGTCAATTTCTTCTAGATCTTCCATTTTCTTGGAGTACAGTTTTTCAAAATCGTTTCTGACTATCTTCTGTATTTCCAAACTGTCGGTGGTAATATCACCTTTTCATCTCTTATTTTGGTAATTTGGGTTGATTCTCTCTTTCTTTTGGTTAGATTGGCCAATGGTTTATCTATCTTGTTTATTTTTTCAAGGAACCAGCTTTTAGTTTTGTTGATCTTCTGTATTGTTTTTTTGTTTTCTAATTCATTAATTTCCGCTCTAATTTTCGTGATTTCCTGTCTTCTCCTGGCTTGGGGGCTAGATTGTTCTTGTTTTTCAAGGGCTTTGAGCTGTGTCATTAGGTTATATAATTGGTGGTTTTCTGTTCTTCTTATGTGGGCACTCAGTGCTATAAATTTTCCTCTTAGTACTGCCTTCAGGGTGTCCCAGAGGTTTTGATATGTTGTATCTGTTTTCACTGTTTTCTAGGAATTTTTTAATTTCTCCCCTTACTTCTTCTATGACCCACTCTTCATTCAGCAGTGTGGTGTTCAGTCTCCATGCGCTTACTCGGTTACTTTGGGTCTTCCGGGAGTTTATTTCTAGTTTCACTCCATTGTGGTCTGAGAAGATGCAGGGAATTATGTTGCATTTTCTAAATTTGCCAGTGCTCACTTTGTGGCCGAGAATGTGGTCTATTTTTGAGAAGGTTCCATGAGCAGCTGAGAAAAATGTGAATTCAGTTGTAGTTGGGTGGAAGAGTCTATATGTGTCTAATAGGTCCATTTGGTTTATGGTATCCTTTAGGTCTGAGGCTTCTCTACTGACCTTTTGTTTAGAAGAATGATCTAGAGATGTAAGAGGAGTATTGAAGTCTCCTAGTATTAATGTATTGGGATTTATGTGTGTCTTTATATCATACAGAGTTTGTTTTCTGAAAGTGGCTGCATCTATGTTTGGGGCATAGATGTTGATAATTGTTATTTCCTCTTGCTGGATTGTTCCTTTTACTAGTAAAAAATGACCTGCTTTGTCTCTTCTGAGAAGCTCGAGCTTGAAGTCTAGTTTATCTGATATCATAGTTGCTACTCCTGCTTGTCTTCGAGTTCCATTGGCATGGATTACCTTACTCCAGCCCTTCACCTTTAGTTTGTGGGAATCTTTGCTTGTAAGGTGTGTTTCTTGTAGGTAGCATATAGATGGCTTCTGGATTTTGATCCATTTTGTCACCTTGTGCCTTTTTATTGGGGAGTTGAGTCCTTTATATTCAATGTGATTATTGAAAGATGATTTTTATTTCCTAACATTTTGATTTTTGACTTCTGTTTGCAGTAGTGTTTGTTCTTCTTTTCTTAGTTGTTTGCTTCCATAATGTTCTCCAGTTCCATTCATTTCTCTGCAAACAATATAACTTTGCTCTTCTTTAAGACTGAGTAAAATTCCATTGTGTACATATACCATCGTTTTGTAATCCATTCATCTGTTGATGGATATCTCAACTGGTTCCATAGTTTGGCAGTTGTGAATTTTACAGCTATAAACATAGATATGCATGGATTTCTCTGGTAGTTTGGTTTCCAGAGTGATATTACTGGATCTTTTGGTAGGTTCATTCCTATTCTTCTGAGGACCCTCCACACTGTTTCCCAAAGTAGTTGCACCAATTTGCAACCCCTCAACAATGTACTTGAGTCCCTACTTCTTCACATTCTTGCCAGCATTCGTTATTGTTTGTGTTTTTAATGATTGCCATTCTATTTGGGGTTAGGTGAAATCTCCGGGTCATTTTGATTTGCATCTCTCTGATTGGTAATGATGTTATATTAAAAATGTTTTATTCATAGACAAACATACTTGATATCTTCAATGGAGAAAACAATGACTTGCTATCTTTAATAGAGAAAACAATGCCATTTCAGAAAATCCCAAATACTTTTTTCCCTCAAATAAAATAAGAATTTTGAGGAATATTTAGTTGATATTGGGGAAAATCCTTTCCTTTTATAAACTCTTTGATACCAGTGAGAACTTCCTTACTGTTTTCATTAATAGCTATGGAGATAAATATTTCCTTCTTATCTCTTTCTCTTGTAATAACATAAGACACAATACTAACTTTTGTGGATCATATTTGATTTACCTCTTTCCAGATACCAAAATGTTGAGGCTTTATTTTTTAAATCAATTAAAACTGCATGAAAATCCCATTCCTTCTGTTCATGTAGTGAAAGGTGCCTGAAGCCACAGGATATGGGGATTACTGGATATGCTTTTCTAAGGAGGAAGTAGTAAGACAAAAATGGCCTGCCTGAAGTTACAGTTTATAGATTGGAAAAAGGCACAGACAATTAAAAGATGGAGCTACTTAGGGCAAATTACTCGCAATCAAGCTGCAGCTAAATGTGCTTCTTGATGAGGAAGCCAAATTTATGTTGTTTTAAACCAGTGAGAAACATTAAAGAAGTTGAAAGGTGAGCAAAATGTTAGTGCAATTGGATACACATAGGTTGATAAGAAAAGTTCTAGAGACATTTAAACGGGTGCTTTCTCAAAGACATGAACACAAGCGCACACACACACACACACACACACACACACGCACACACATAATCATACATAAAACACCCAAGAATAGCATATTGTGTGATTATATAAACCTTCAGCCTTCATTTACATTTTATGTAGATGTCCCATCTCATCACAAAAGCACTGTGGCTTCAGAAGCTCAATCACACAATATAATCATTTTCCTCCTCAATCTGTAATTTGCTAGAGACTTTTTATTTGAAAATGAAGTATTGTTTTAACTCTAAACATCCATGTTTTCACTTTTTTCCTCTCCCCTCCCTAAATTATCCCTTGGCAGCTCTTTGAGTTGATTTTGAAAGGATATATTTGATAAAGAATTCAGAACTTACACAGTACAAAAGCCATGTGAAAGCTTTAAATGTGAAATACCACATTTCTTTCTTTGTTGCTCTATATACATTTTTGCATTCAGGTCTGCATGCATCAGTTTCACTGAAAGCTGGGTATTGTCTACATATATCTGAGTGGAATGACTTTTAGGACTTTGCAATTTTGAAAAGGCATCAAGCGAGGCTATCCTTCATCCCATTTCTGTTGCATTGGAATGTTAGGCATAACAAGGTAGACAAAAGAAAGGTATAATGCAGATCCTTATTGGCAGTCAGCAAGTACAAGCATATGCAGAAAGAGATCATTTTCTGCTGACATTTCCCCTTATCTTGATTCCCTTATCCTTTCATGCTTAAAGTTTTGCATGAACGGAATCTGAAAAAAAATTAACAGCTCTGTCAGAAATAGACAAAAAAAGCTTTCTCCTTCAAATGATCCCTTTAGGAAGTAAAAACTCTAAAATTCAAGAATTGAAAAGGCAACAAATGCCCATTTTTATAGCAACAAATAAGAATGTGATTCTGATGCTAAAGTAGTTTTCTTATATTGAAATGTAACATTGTAAACACTTTCCTGACCAGGTCTATCACTAAAAAAACCAGTCTAGAAAATACCTACATGTCCACAGTGGTAGTTAAAGGGTCCTTTCTTTATCTGATATTGTTAGCCATATCTTAATTTAGCAGACCTACTAGATAGAAAATACTCTATAGGACACTGTGTGAAGGTTAAGCACTGAAAATGAGTATGTCTTTATTATTTTTCTTCATGTGGATTATAAATTTTCACTATTATACTTTAAACACTTATAAATGGTGTCCAATTTCAATGAACATTGGCAAGGAATTTTCAGTAACTAAATTCACTCAACCTGAAATTTACACAATTTTCAAATTACCCCTATATCAGGCTGGTAAAGAGACTTTAAAAGAAACAGGAGCCTATCTTCACAGGATGAATTTCATTGTTAACTATTAATTGGTAACTATGTGCAAACAGTTGGGCCTAAGAATGACTTTTGTCATACTGGAATCCTCACATGCAAACCCAAGAAGCTAAGTCAGCTTTAAGATTAGTGACAAATCCCTAATAAAATGTCTTTCAAGTTTGATGGAGCCAAATAACAAACAAAGGAAATCGTAACTAAATCCACATATCCAAAAATCAAGTGAGCTGGAATCTCCTCAGCATCTTGATTATCTAGTATGAAAACCCTATGCAGATCAGCCTTCCTTTCTGAAAGATGCTTCCTCATATAAAAAATGTAAAGGTTAAACTAAGCAATCAGATACTTATTATTCTGCCACTCTAAAACTATAACACTCCCATAACTTTTTGTTGTTTCTGCCTAGTAAACAACTTTTCTGGTTCTGTGCATGCGGACACATATACACAATTTATGAAGAGTGAAAATCTTTGCTTCTTTTGAAAAATTGAGAACTCTATCTACTGAGGACTTGGCTCAGTGGCTAACTCCTGGTGTCCTGGGTTAAAAGCTATAGAAACGATAGTCTGCAAGTAATTTGATGAATTGCTTCTGTATTCTAAACTATTAACGCCCTTAGAAATTATGAATGGATTACAAAACTAGTGATATATACACAATGGAATTTTACTAAGCCATAAAAAAGAACAAAATTATGTCATTTGCAGGGAAATGGATGGAATTGGAGAATATCGTGCTAAGTGAGATTAGTCAGTCACAAAAAGTGAAAAATTGGATGTTTTCCCTAGTATATAGAAGCTAGGGAGAAAATGAGACATAGGAGTGACTCCAAAGAACCAAAAACCTTAGATGAACAAAGAAGGCAACCTAAATGAGGTAGATGGGAGGGGGAAAGAAAGGAATGCCCTAATACACATGATGTATTTTCACAAACTTATCAAAGCCAGTCAATTTGATAAGTTTGAAGGAGGGAAGTGAGAGGGAATGGGGTGAGAATTGGGGAAGGGCTAAAGGAGTGATATGTGTATGTATGCCTCTACCAACCTGTACCTCATCAAGATGTATGATTATAATGCACCAATAAATTTTTAAAAAGAAGTTATTGGAAACTACTTAATTCACCCAGGTTTGTAATCTTTTAAGATATATCTATCCTTCTCCCCCACTTTGCAGTTATAAGACCTCTTTAGAGAAATAATCATTCTTTTTTTTTTCTTCTTTTTTTTTTTGCAGTACTGGGGATTGAACCCAGGGACATTCTACCTCTGAGCTATATCCCCAGCCCTATTTTTTATTCTTTATTTTGAAACAGGGTCTCACTAATTTGCCGAGTGCCTCACTAGGTAGCTGGGGCTGGCCACGAACCCAGATCCTCCAGTCTCAGCCTCCCAAATGCTGGGATTACAAGCATGCGCCACCACGCCCAGCTTTAGAGAAATAATCATTCTAATCAACTTATATTTCTCTTCTCATGCTGAATAATTCCCATTACAACCTATTCTGTAAATGTTTGTGGAATAAAGCCTCATTGGCTTTATTTATCACCATCATTCTCCTCAGATCATGATCTCCAGTCATACAAGCCTGTTTTCATTCTCTTAGTTACTTGAATGTGTGACAATTATCCCCAGAATGGGCTATTTACTCTACTTTAAATGACAGACTTCCTTATAAGTCCCCACCAACATATACACCCTTTACCTGGTAAATTCTTACTCATCCTTCAGAGCTTACCCTCACTGTCTCTTAGATCACATTGAATAAGATCATAATATGTCTGTTTTGTAGCAAATAAACTTGTTTTTATTTCTAACTGATTAAAATATCACTTACTCATTGCTGTGTATAAATCCATTACAGATTCAAGGGCTTCAAAAAACAATACGTGAATGCTCACATCGTGTGTGTTGTCCTGGTATTTTATCTGCTAGCCTCTCCCAGACTCACTTAACTAGAAGGATGAAAACGGCTTTATTCACATGCCTGGAAGTTGGTGTTCACTATGGCTTCTCATTCATTGGGCATGCTTTCTAATGTAATAGCAGGTTTATGACAGTACTACAACTAGCAAGAACAGAAGCTGTGAGATATCTATGATCCCCTCACCCCCAGAATTCTCACACTAAATTTCTACCTCATTTGATTAGAGGAAAGCAATTTATAAGGCCAGTCCATACTCATGTGGACAGAGACAGACTCTACTTTTGTCGGAAGAAACAGAAATGTTACATTGCTTAAAGACATGGACACAAAGAGGTATGAATCACTGGGGGCTATTTTATAACTCTCTATCATATTATATAAAGTTTTTAATTTAATTTCTATATTCCCCAGTAAAGAGTCAGGGTATAAGGGCAGGGACCATGCACTTCTTACTTTGTGCCATATTGCCAGAATTTAAAAGTCTTTACATGTTGTAGGCATCAATAAATATGTGTTGATTGAATAATTAAATGGATTAATCAATGGATGAGTGAATGAATTAATTGAAAACTAATAGTTTTTCATGAACTCTTATCTGGATGAAGTTTGATATATAGAAAAAGAGAAATTTCATTCTTTGGCCATCTGGAAATTAGAAACGGAAAAATATGAGTTTACTTAAATATTATTGAACAATTACAGTGGACATGGAATTCAGGTAATCAGTTTTCCATTGCTGCTAAGACACAAGATCACGAACAGCAATATAATACAACATGGATTTATTAGCTAACAGTTCCATCTATCAGAATTCTTGCACTGCTTAATTTAGTTCTCTACTCAGTTTCTCACAAGTCAGAAATTTGTGCATTCATTGACTAGGCTTTTTTTGTAGGATCTCTACTTCTAGGAAGAATGAGGTTGTTGACAGAATCTAATTCCAATAGTTATAGTTCTAAGGTGCTCACTTCTAGCATGCCAGTATCCAGGAGTTACCTTTGGCCCCTCCATACTGCCCCAATCCCTTCTCAGATGTCCTTTTTTTTCTTGAAGCCAGCAACAATGCATATAGCTTTTGTCACGCTCATGGTTCTCTGACATCCTCTTCTGTCTCAAGCAAGAAAAATGGTTTGATTTTAGGATTCATAAATACATTGATTACAACTGGATAATTCATGGTACTCTATGCATCTTAAATTCAATTGATTACTAACCTTAATTTTATCTGTAAATTTATTTTTGTAATATAAAATGACATATTCACAGCATGGCACTAAGGAGCAGAAATCAGGAGGCCAAATTATGTATACCACTGATACTCAACAGCAATAAAAGTAATAATGATCTGAGCACAATATAGCCTTAAGTATAAGAGAGACTTGGATTAGAATCTGGATTCTGGAAACTATCACTTATGTAATTATGCCCCATTTATTCTATCTTAAAAATTTCAGAGTTATTATAATCTGAAAAATGTAGGTATTTTATGTCTATTATGCTGTTTTCAATGTTGATGTATGTGACATGTATAGATTAGCAAAATTATTTTTCAAATGTTAGATATCAAAAATTTTGAAAGGGAATGACAAGAAAGAATAAAATAAAAAAACATTGAATGCATACACTAAAGTTATCTATTTATTTATTTTTTTAGGAAAATATTGAACACTAAATTTGTGATTTAACAACCCTTAACACTCTAGGAATTATATTTCTCAAGTGCATTACTTTGATAGAAATAAGAATTTAGGAAAATGTGATTTTAGAGCTCCAAGTCTGCCACGTCTGTCTTTCCCATGATCCACTGAGAACAACTGTCATTTTATGCCTAATGTAACCTAACCTACTTATTGATCCCATGAGCTGTGTAAGTATTTATAATTTGGAATAAATTTAACCTAGGATATTATCTCTGATAAGTATATTTACATTCTAGAACACATAGAACAAACTGTGAAAACAATTAAACTATTCTATGAACATAAAATAAACTATAAAATGCAAAATCAGCCCTAGTGTTTTTTTTTTTTTAT
This sequence comes from Graphiurus murinus, assembly GCA_004027655.1. NCBI lineage: Eukaryota > Metazoa > Chordata > Mammalia > Rodentia > Gliridae > Graphiurus > Graphiurus murinus. Next base: position 83,377 of record PVLC010001165.1, on the reverse strand, counting down.
TGTAGTAATTCGTGCATTGTAAGCATACATCTTTGTTAGGTACAAATTGTTAACGACATATTTGCACACTTTTCTCATTTGATCCCTTCCCCAATTCCCACCCCACTCCCTTGCCCTCCCTCCCTCTCAGGTTCAGTTCAGCGAGTGACTTTGATATAGTTGTGAAAGTACATCATGTGCCTTAGGATGTCCCCCCTCCCCGTCCATCCCCTTCGATTTAATCAACTTCTTTGCTTATCGAGGGTCTCTCCTTTTCATCTGGAGACCCTCCTATGCCTCGTCTTCTTCCTTGCATCCGTATATTAGGGAGAACATATGCTTCTTTACTCTTTGTGACTGGTTAATGCCTAGTGCTTTTTGGAAGTTGAATTATAGAACATTATGGGATGCTTGCATCCTCTCAAATTCATACATTGAAGAGTTAACCCCTGTGCCTCAGAATGTGACTGCATTTATGGATAGATCCTTTAAAAAGGTGAGTTAAAATAAAACTGGTAGGGTGGATCCTAATCCATTGTGATTAATGTCCTAATAAGATGAAATTCAAACTCATAGAGAGACAGCAGGGAATTTCACATGGAGGAAAGACCATATGAGAACACAGCTTGAAGGCAGCCATATGCAAGCTACATAAAAAGGCCTCAGAAGAAACCAAAAGAGCTGATATCTTGAACTTGGACTTGTAACCTCCATAACTGTGAGAAAATGATTTTCTCTTCTTTAAGCCAATTTATGGTATTTTCTTATGAAGACCTAGCAAACTAATGCATAGCCAGAACATTAAAAATAGTCATCTCATGAATTATCAATGACAAACTAATCAGAAAGTTTCATCCAAAATTAGATCTTTGTAAAAACAAAATGTAAAGATTAGAAAAATAATTCATATCGACTAGTCATCATGGTCTTATGATTTAAAATTCTCCAGTGTCAGAACAAAGGAAGCTGTATTATTATACAGAAATGAAATGCAATAATTGTAATGACTGGGAAAAACAAGAGACTTTTTTTATTCATATAAAATTTCACAGAATAATACAATGGGAATTATATTAGCAAAAACTAGAGAGAAATTCTACAGTAGTTATATGTTATATTGATTATCTATTCCTGTTTAGAACAATATATTCTTTAGTAAGCCTCTACTTAGAAATGCATTTGTACTTAGGACTTATTCAGTCATTGGTTCATTCTTTCAGTTTCTATATATTGAGAACCTACTATGTGCTAGGTACATGTTTAGGCAATGTTAATAAGTGATGAGGTAAAGGCTATGCCAAACTCATAGTTAGGAAGGTAAACTCAAGCAAACAAACAGCATGTAAGCTAATAGCATTAGCCATGACAAAGATAGAATACAGAATAAATGAAAGTGCTATTTTATATGCAGTGGTCAAGGAGGGACTCTGGTGAGCAGAGAACTGAATAAAGTGAAGAAGCAACTCATTCAAATATTTTAGGAGAAAACATTATAGACAAGAGGACAACCAAGTGCAAGGGCCTTAAGCTAGAGGGATTCTTGCTCTGTGTACAAAACATAGCAAAGACAATGGCTGTTCATGGAGGCTGGAAGACAAGTAGGACATAAAAAGGACTTTTAATAAGGATCGTTTAGTGTAGGACCGTGGAGGCTGTGGCAAGGTCTTTGAATTTTCTGTTTATTGTCAAGAGACCATGTTAAGGTTATGAGCAAGCTAACATGACATAACCTGATTTTGAGAATTTTTCTGGATACGAATGGAGAATATATTGGAAAAGGAAAAGAGTTTCAATAAGGTAGTAGGAGTTGTTGGACTTGGGGTAGATTTTAAGTGAAAACTACAGTTAAATATATCATTGGTCTTATTAGGAATAAGAATATAGAAGTCAAGGCTGATTTTAATATATTTGACCTGAACAAATAAGTTACTGGTAATGTTCCTTCATGAAGTGGGTATCAGTGAGAGATTGATTTAAGGAGAAAAACTGAGTTTGCTATTGATCACATTAAAGTTTGAGAAAACTATGAGATATTTAAGTGGATGTATTCTTGAATAGGCTATGGATCTAGAGAACTGCTCTGGAAAAAAATTTTAGAAGTTATCAGTATATATAAGGTACACACATGTATGAGAACTAATGCATCACCTATGGAGTGAGTAAAGATAACTGGTGAAGTTGAATGATAAAATTCCAGGGAAATTCAAATTTGGAAAATGGAAAGAAGAGAAGACATAAAAGACTAAGACAGAAAAGTGAAAGAAATGGATAGAACACTAGAAGGACGTAGAATCATGGCAGCTAAGGAAAGGGAAGAAAGCAGTTCAAGAAATAGGAAGTGATTAACAATTTGGGGTAAAATACTAGTTAAAGATGAATAAACTGAAATCAGAAACTTTCCTTAGACAATATTTAAAGTAGTTTCAATTATTTTCAGTAAGTGGAATTATTTCACTATGGGAAATACTATAGCAAACTGTTATATATGAGAAAAGAATGAGAAAAATGCATTTTAACTTTTATTTAAAAAGTGGTTTCTCTTAAAACATAAAGGTGGAATCTGAATGTTTATATGCATTATATTCTTATATTTATGTTATCCAAATACCTCTGAAAAAAAAAGAAGGTTAAAGTTACCTCACTGAGGTAGACCTCCAATATATTTATTGATTTTCTAAGTGCAATTTTATAACTTAATTTCTTGTTCTCCACATTGAGATTTTTGGGAAAAGGGAGGGAACTTTTAAACCCATTAATTACATTTAATAAGATACCTTAGACATGAACAATGTTTCATAGTCCATAATCATTAAAGGTTGCCAGTAAATGTATTTGTGTTCCAACTAAAAGATGTAAATTTACTTCAAACTCCCTTTGCAGCTCCATTGAATTTAGATATTTACAGAATGATCTAAGTTTTACAGCCATTATGTTAAAAGTAGGCCAAGGACTTATTTTATGACTCCGAAGAGTAGACACTGCAGCTCATCATTTTGGAGGTAAGTGCTTTCTTTCAGTTTGAAAATTCCCCTTCCATTTGATTGTTTGTTTCTTAATTTTACCCAAAGCAGATGTTTCCAAGTTATAAATTAAAATAAACTCCAATAAAATCCAATTCAGGATAATTTCTAACGCTGTAAATCTAAAATCAACAGGTCATTATAATTTTGGAAATTATTTTATATAATTTCCATTTCATCAAATACACAGAAGAAAAAGGAACTTTCTTGTCAAGCAAGAAACAAGGTTATTTTGTGGTTTAGTATGGGAGAATTGCATGTAGAAATATATGCAAAATAAAGGCTATTTATACAATACAAAAAATGGAATTTCAAATGCTTAGAGGTTCTATTTTACTAATTTAAAAAGGAAGGTCAGGTATATGTATTGTCTGTTACCATGCCATTTATGTTAGATAAATAATTAGAGTACATGCCCAAAAATATTGATCACTAAGTTTCTGTTAGGCTTATCTAGTGTGGAAACTCAAAGAATGACTGCTATATTGGAGGCTGCCAGTAGGTGGCAACATGACTTCTAAAGGCATTCAGAGAAAGCTGTATGGAAGAAAACATACCTAATAGAAATGGACTTTACTTAAAGGCAAAGCTACATATATGTTTTTGTTTAAAGATCTCCCTAAGGAAAAAAAATTCTTCTATTACATTCTAGAATTACTCTTCACTTGGATTGAATAGACAAAAATCTGAGTAAAGTAGGAAAATCTCTGAAAAGCATATGCATTTGATAAGTGAAATACTATTACTGAATGCCATCAGTCACATCAAATAATTTGGATAGACTTATTTTATATGTACCAATAAATTCAATTATACTTTTTGTTGAATCAGTCAAATATTAGCATTTTTCTTCCATTTTAAATTATATCAATACTAAATCCATAACTTACAAAGAAATACTTAACCTATCAAATTACTGTATCAGTTTCAGAGGACAGAAACCTCAACTACAAAAGCATCTGAGTAACCAAACCACAGGCCAAAAGTTCAAACATAAAAATAACAATAAAAATACATGTGTTGTCTCATTCTTTACCCTGTTTCCAAGCACACACATGCAAACTGTGCTGTAAACAAATTTAATTTTTTAACTTTAGGACAATTAGAATAAACCAAGGAAAATGGAGAATAAACTATTGAAGATAAGACATTGTTAACCAAATTATGATTACTAACAACTAGGAGAGAGAAGGTAGGACTTTAAAAACATACATAAGCATACATACACACCCTACACAGGCACCCACACATATAGTTTTAAATGTTATTGTTTTCCTGACATAATTTAGCATAGCATAAAATAATGCTAAAATATTATTTATTTTGATATCATACATTAAGACCCAGCATAAGAAATATCAATAAATCAATGATCATGATAGTGAATACAATTATTAGTCCTATTTTAGAAAAAATATAAATATTTGTCATAAACTTATAAAATAGTGGTTTCAATTTAAAATCAATGAAATAGATCATTTGAAATATAGTCAGGAGCTTGGGACAGTGGTGCATGCCTGTAATCCCACACTTAAAACTCTACACTGACTACCAGAATCCCCCGACAATTCAGATCTTTAATACTAGAAACAATACAGGATTTTCAGAAAGAATGTAGGGAGAGTTGGAAAGAAATAAAGGAACAAATAAACAAAGAACCTGACGACCTGAAAAGGAAACAAAAGGAAGTGAAAGATGCAGTAACTGAAGTGAAGGCATCAATACAAACTATAAACAGTAGATCAGACCAAATGGAAAATAGAATATCACACTTAGAAGAAGACAATTCCAAAAATGAATCCATATTACATAATTTAGAAAAAAAAAAACCTTGACAGTATGAATTGGACATCGATGAGATCTGGACCAATTTTAAACTAGCTAACCTAAGAATTATAGGCATAAAGAGGGATTAGAAGTTGAAACTTGTGGAATAAACAATCTTTTCAAAGAAGTAATATCAGAGAATTTTCCAAACATAGAAAGAGAAGTTGATACACAGGTACAGGAAACATACAGAACTCCCTCAAGACAAGACCAAAGAAGAGGTTCACCATGCCACATAATAATCAAGTTGACTAATGTAGAGGTTAAGGGGAGAATTTTAAAGGCCACAAAAGTAAAAAGCCAAGTGACATTTAGAGGCAAACCAATCAGAATTACTCCAGACCTCCCAAATCAAGTCATGAAAGCCAGGAGGGGCTGGAGTAACATATTCCAAACTCTGAAAGAAAATATTGCAGCCAGGATTCTCCTACCCAGCAAAACTCTCTCTCAAAATTGACAGAGATATAAAAACCTTCCATGACAAACGGAAACTGAAAGCATTTATGTTTTGTTTTGTTTTGTTTGCACTACTGGGGATAGAACTCAGGGGCATTCTACCTCTGAGCTATACCCTCAGCCCTATTTTTTATTCTTTATTTTGAAACAGGGTCTCACTAAGTTGCGGAGTACCTCACTCGGTAGCTGAGGCTGGCCACGAACCCAGATCCTCCAGTCTCAGCCTCCCAAATGCTGGGATTACAAGCGTGCGCCACCATGCCTGGCTCCTGAAAGCATTTATGTCTTCCAAACCAGCACTAGAGAAAATACTCAAAGAGATTAACTACAAAGAAGAACTAACAAGTAAAGGTCAGAACCAGAGCAACAATAATCTCCAGGAAGCAAACAACTAAGCAAAGAAGAATGAACACAATCAAAAACAGAACTCAAAACTCAAAATATTAGGAATTAAAAATCATCTCTCAATAATCACACTGAATATAAATGATCTCAACTCCCCAATAAAAAGGCACAAAGTGACAAAATGGAGCAAAACCCAGAATCCATCTTTTGCTGCCTGCAAGAAACACACCTTACAAGCAAAAATTCCCACAAATTACAGGTGAAGGACTGGAGTAAGGTAATCCATGACATTGGAACTTGAAGACAAACAGGAGTACCAAACATGATATCAGATAAATTAGACTTCAAACCTAAGCTTATCAGAAGAGACAAACAGGTCATTTTTTTACTAGTGAAAGGAACAATCCCGCAAGAGGAAATAACAATTATCAACATCTATGCCCCAAACATAGGTGCAGCCACTTTCAGAAAACAAACTCTGTATGATATAAAGACACATATGGATTCCAATACACTAATACTGGGAGATTTCAATACTCCTCTCACATCACTAGACTGATCTTCTAAACAAAAAGTCGGTAGAGATAACTTAGACCTCACCAATACCATAAACCAAATGGACCTATTAGACACATAGACTCTTCCACCCAACTACAGCTGAATTCATATTTTTCTCAGCTGCACATGGAACCTTCTCCAAAATAGACCACATTCTGAGCCACAAAGCGAGAACTGGCAAATTCAGAAAATGCAACATAGCCGGGCGTGGTGGCGCACGCTTGTAATCCCAGCATTCGGGAGGCTGAGACCGGAGGATCCGGGTTCGTGGCCAGCCTCAGCTACCTAGAGAGGCACTCCGCAACTTAGTGAGACTCGGTTTCAAAATAAAGAATAAAAATAGGGCTGGGGGTGTAGCTCGGAGGTAGAATGCCCCTGAGTTCAATCCCCAGTACCACAAAAAAAAAAAAAAGAAAATGCAACATAATTCCCTGCATCTTTTCAGACCACAATGGAGTGAAACTAGAAATCAACTCAAAGAAGACCCAGAGTAACCATGTAAACACATGGAAACTGAACACCACACTGCTGAATGAGGATAGGGTAATAGAACAAGTAAGGGGAGAAATTAAAAAATTCCTAGAAACCAATGAAAACAGAGATACAACATATCAAAATCTCTGGGACACTTTGAAGGCAGTACTAAGAGGAAAATTTATAGCACTGAGTGCCCACATAAGAAGAACAGAAAATCACCAAATAAATAACCTAATGACACAGCTCAAAGCACTTGAAATACAAGAAGAGTCCAACCCCAAAGCTAGTAGAAGACAGGAAATCATGAAAATCAGAGCAGAAATTAATGAAGTAGAGAATAAAAAGATCATACAAAAAATCAACAAAACCAAAAGCTGGTTTCTTGAAAAAGTAAACAAGATAGATAAACCATTGGCAAACTTAACCAAAAGAAAGAGAGAATCAACCCAAATTACCAAAATAAGAGATGAAAAAGGTGATATTACCACCGACAGTATGGAAATACAGAGGATCATCAGAAACTATTTCGAAAAACTATACTCCAACAAAATGGAAAATCTAGAAGAAATTGAGAGATTTCTAGACACATATAACCTTCTTAAATTGAGTCAAGAAGATATAGAAACCTTAAACCGACCAATAGCAATCAAGGAGATAGAAACAGCAATAAAGAGTCTACCATCAAACAAAAGCCCAGGGCCAGATGGTTTTCCAAGTGAATTCAATAAAACATTTATAGAAGAGCTAATCCCAATACTCCTCAAACTACTCTGTGAAATAGAAAGAAGTGGGACCCTCCCAAACTCATCCTTGAAGCCAACATCACATTAATACCAAAGCCAAATAAATACAGCCCAAGAAAAGAAAACTATAGGCCTATATCACTGATGAACTTAGATGCAAAACTGCTAAACAAAATACTAGCAATGTGCATTCAAAACCATATCAAGAAAATTATATACAATGACAAGGTCAGGTTCATCCCAGGGATGCAAGTCTGCTTCAACATATGGAAAACAATCCATGTAATTCACCACATAAACAGAATCAAAGACAAAAATCAAATGATCATCTCAATTGATGCTGAAAAAGCATTTGACAAGATCCAACACCCATTCATGCTAAAAGCACTTCAGAGAATCAGAATAGAAGGAACACCCTCAACATAGTAGAAGCAATATACAATAGGCCCACAGCCAAAATCATAATAAATGTAGAAAAATTGCAAGAATTCCCACTAAAAACAGAAACAAGACAAGGATATCTATTATCACCTCTTCTGTTCAATATAGTACTTGAGACTCTAGCCAGAGCAATAAGGCAAGAGAAGGAAATCAAAGTGGTAAAAATAGGGAAAGAAGAACTAAAATTATCCCTTTTTGCAGGTGACATGATACTATACTTATAAGACACAACAAAATCAACCAAAAAACTTATAAAATTGATCAACAAATTCATCAAATTGTCTGGATACAAAATCAATCTTAAAAAATTAGAAGCTTTCTTGTATGCCAACCATAAATCCACGAAAAAGAAATCCAGAAAACAATTCCACTCACAGTAGAACCCTGAAAAATAAAATACTTAGGGGTAAACCTAACCAAAGAGGTAAAAGACCTCTATAAGGAAAACTATAAAAAGTTGAGAAAAGAAATTGATGACATCCTTAGCAGATGGAAAGATCTTCCATGTTCGTGGATAGGTATAATAAATATCATCAAAATGGCCATTCTCCCAAAAATGATCTACAGATTCAATGCAATACCCATGAAATTACCAAATTCACTCTTCACAGATGTAGAAAAATCAGTCCTTAAATTCATTTGGAACAACAAAAACCCAGAATAGCCAAAGTAGTCCTAAGCAAGAAGAACCATGCAGGAGGTATCACAATTCCTGACTTCAAACTCCACTTCAAAGCCACAGTAATAAAAACAGCATGGTATTGACACAAAAACAGATACATAGGCCAATGGAGCAGAAAAGAAGCCTCAGAAACAGACCCACGTGCTTACAGTGAATTGATTTTTGACAAAGGAGCCAAAAATATACACTAGAAAAAGGATAGCCTCTTAAACAAATGGTGTTGTCAAAACTGGCTAACCATATGCAGGAAAATGAAAATAAACCCCACTTTCTTACCCTGCACAAGAGCCAACTCAAGGTGGATCAAAGACCTAGAAGTTAGGCCAGAGCCCTTGCAGCTACTTGAAGAGGGCATAGGCCCAACACTTGAACACATAGGCACAGGTAAAAACTTTCTCAACAAGACCTCAAAAGCACAAGCAACTCAAAGGAAGATCAATACATGGGATTGCATTAAACTGAAGGGCTTCTGTGCAGCAAAGGAAACTATTAAGAACCTCAACAGAGAGCCCACAGAGTGGGAGAAAATTTTTGCCAGCTACTCTTCTGTTAGAAGACTGATATATAGGATATACAGAGAACTCAAGAGACTCACAGCTAAGAAAACAAATAACCCAATCAAATAATGGGAAAAGGATCTAAATAGACACTTCACAAAAGAAGAAATACAAATGGCCAATAAATGTATGAGGAAATGTTCTACGTCATTAGCAATTAGAGAGATGCAAATCAAAACTACCTTGAGATTTCACCTAACCCCAATCAGAATGGCAATCATAAAAAACACAGACAGCAACAAAATCTGGCAGGGGTGTGGAGAAGTGGGAACCCTAAGACATTGTTGGTGGGATTGCAAATTAGTGCAACCACTTTGGAAAACTTTATGGAGGATCCTCAGACGAATGGGAATGAACCTACCATATGATCCAGCAATACCATTTCTGGGTATCCACCCAAAAGAATGGAAACCAAACTATTAGACTGACGCATGTGTATCTATGTTTATAGCTGCACAATTCACCATTGCCAAACTATGAACCAGCCAATATGTCCATCGACAGATGAATATATTACAAAACTACGGGATATGTATACAATGGAATATTACTCAGCCGTAAAAAAGAACAAATCATGTTATTTGCAGGGAAATGGAGGCAACTGGAAAACATTATGTTAAGTGAGGTCAGTCAATCACAAAGAGTTAAAAAGCATATGTTCCCCCTGATATGCAGATGCTAGGGAGAAGATTGGGCATAAGCGGGTCTCCAGATGAAAGAGGAGAAACCCTAGATGAACAAAGAAGTTGACTTAACTGAGGGGGATTACGGGGGCACCCTAATGCACATGATGTACTTTCACAAATATATCAAGGTCAATTACTGAACTGAACTTGAGAAGGAGGGAGGGGGAGGGAGGGGGGTAGGAATTGGGGAAGGGGTTAAATGATAAATTTGTGCATATATGCCTTTATCTGCTTGTACCTAACAAAGATGTAGGATTACAATGCACCAATATTATAAAAAATAAAATAAAATAAAGAAATATCGATGTTATCAATAATGCTTTTTTATCTCTCATGATCATATATATATGTTATTTAAACCAAAGATGTACATTATATATAATATATTAGGGAAACATTTACCTGTGTAAGTCAAGGAGATCTTGATTTCCTTTCTAGTTTATAATGTCTGGTGTGTATATGGATTCAGTATAATCATTTGAGATTTCATGTGTAAAATTAAAAACTAAGGTGTTTGCTAATTGTTATTTCCTCATAACCACTGTTCTTAGCCCAGATTGTACTATAAATCTTATTTTACTGAAGGAGAGGGAAATGAATTAGTCACAGAGTCACACCCGGAGAGGTGTCAGTTTTCTCATCAACTTTCTCATTTGTTACCTTAAATTGGCCCATTAAAGACCATTTACGGGTTCGCGGCCAGCCTCAGCTACCTAGTGAGGCCCTCCGCAACTTAGTGAGACCCGGTTTCGAAATAAAGAGTAAAAAATAGGGCTGGGGGTATAGCTCGGAGATAGAATGCCCCTGAGTTCAATCCCCAGTACCACAAAAAAAAAAAAAAAAAAAAAAAAAAAAAGACCATTTACTTATTTCCTCACTACTTCCTATATTGAATTCTCAAACAAGTCCAAGCAAAAATGTATGCTAGTAATATGCATATCTTAGTTAAATGTAAATGGAGATAATTACTTAGAAATACATGTTCGTTTAGCAATCAAAATAATTATATTGGTTATCAAAGAACAACAGGCAAAACTGGAATGAATGATTGAATAGTTGAACAAACTGTAAAGGATTTTCCAGTTTCTGATGGAGACAAAGCATGTTCAATGCAGTCCTCATAGGAGGCATCATTCCAGTAAATATGAAAATAATGAAGATGATGTTTAAGAATGAATCCTTCCCTGTTGTGTTCCAAAAGCATTCATGTTAAATTCAATGAGTTCTGCCCTTGAGTATTTCTTCTAGATATAGGCAATAATTACTCTCTTGTAGAAAATTTTCAATTTTTCCAAAGTGTTAGTGATGAGGTAGAATAGAAGGAATAAAATTTAGGCAGAAAGGAGACATTGGGAAGGAAAGGAAAAATATAGTTTTAAAATCTGGAGAGTTAATAATCTAACTCCACCCTATAGGATGTGTCAGGTCTTAGGCTGAAGTCTGAGTGGGCCCACACCCTTAATCCCCTAGAACCCTGCCCACCTGAGACTCCTGAGGTCCAGGAGGACAAAGGTCAGACCTCAGCCAGGGAACACCCAACATTGAAACCTGAGGAAGAGGAGGTCCAGACTTTTTCTGTGCCCACCCCTTTTTGGGAGTTCTATATATGGATTGTAAAGGCTGCAAAGACTCTCTTGCTCACTTGGCCCGGAAGATCTCCTCTCACTTGTCTTCTCCCTCAAGTCCCTTACTTTCCTAAATAAATTCCTGCCTTTGTCCCTGACTGGCTCGTGTTGAAATTCTTTTCACCATGGAGGCCAAAGATCCATGGAAAAAGGTATTATGCTGTCCCAGGACATTAGGAGGCCAATATGTAAAAATAGTAAATAATAATAAAGTAAGCAAAAAAATTAATAACCTAGAAGGTATTGCCTAAATATTTTGAAAAACTATGGGATAGATAATAAAGTCAGGTTACCAAACCATCCTGATAAATAAGAATGATTGATTAAATCTTGCAAGACAATATGCAAAAGATATTTATGTCTGAACAGCAAAATGAATGAGAAAGTAGCCTATAATGAAAAGTAAATAAATTCTAGGTAAGCCTCAATTGCAAAAATGTTAATATAGTCAGCAGTATAATATATATATTATATCACTATGATTTTTTTAATTAAAGGAGTAGTTATGCCTCCTCTTATCAGTTGCACAAATATCTTTTTAAATTATGTGCTTCTGCTTAATTTTGGTAGGTTGTGTGTGTGTGCGTGTGTGTGTGTGTATACACAGATACAACTAGAAAGGTACTACAAAAAAGAATTCTGTTAAAGGATGAGCTTGTCAGAAACTGGAAGTATCTAGTCAGCAATCAGATTTTCAAGTTGACGAACAGAAGGTTAAATATATATTTTTAAAAGTTTTAGGCACTGTCATGCAAAATAATCAGATAAAAAATGTATAGGAAACTTCTGGTATCCCATTCTGCGTGGAAGATGCTTCCTGACACTATACCCTGACAAGTAAACGCTGAACAAACTGATAAATCAACATTTTATTTTTTAAAATTGTAAGAGAAGTGAGGTCACAGAGAAAACTACTGTCCCCAAAATAGAAGAAACTGGTAAGGGAATACTGGTAATTTAAACTTATTGAATTATAAAGCACTGAATTGAAATCTCCAGGTAACTTATTTTATTGAGGGAAACCTAAACTGTCATTTCTGAGTTACTGGAAGCTCACTGTGAATAAATCTGAGAGTAGAAAACTACAGGGGCATTCAAGTATTGGCCTTCAACCCTCATGTTTTTGTGAGTTTACCTCCAGGACCTTAATCAGACTTTCAGAACAAACAAAAAAACTTCTTTGTATTTCTGAAGAAGGGGGTAAGGAAGCATGTTGAAATAGAGCACTCTACTTATTTCTATAAGGTCTGTCCCTGGAAGAAACTATTTCCCTAGATGTTAATTCACTGGGACTTTATTAGAGCCAGAATAAGTTGAAGTGAGACAAATAGCCATCTGCAGCCCATTTTAATCATGGTTTCTGTCCTATGTGAATGGAGGGAGGACTGAGTAGTAGGTATGATGTTCATAGATAAAAGACACAAAGTCACTAAAATACTGAGACCTAATCATAGAACTATAGAACATCTACCCCATCCCCATAACCTTATTACCAAGTTACTAGAAGCCTAGTTAAAGTAGCTTTTTACCCAACACTCATGTCCAATTATCAAGAAAAAAATTATAGAAGAATTAAAAGATTAATGATAATAACAAGGTTTGATGGTACAGAGAAAGTATCACAGACACATTTGAACATGGAATAAATAATGGAATTATTAGACCTAGAGTTTAAAATAACTATGAGGAATGTGTTAAGGGTTGCGATTAATAAGTAGGCAGCACACAAGGGCAAATGCTCAAGGTTAGCCAAGGGATGGGAATTCAAAAAAAGAATCAAAAAGAAGCTAGACATAAAAAATAAAATACCATAAAACACCATAGCAGAAATAAAGAATGCCTTAGATAAGATTATTAGTAGGCTGGATATGGCTGAGAAAAGAATATCTGAGCTGGCTCTCTTTGTACTTGGAAGGCTGAGACAGGTTGGTTGCCAGCCTCAGCAAATTAGTGAGGCACTCTGCAACTTACTGACACCCTATTTTTAAATTAAATAAATAAATAAAATATGGCTGGGATATAGCTCAGAGGCAGAATGTCTCTGGATTCAATTCTCAGTACCAAAAATAAATAAATAAATAAGTAAATAAATAAATAATCTGAACTTGAAGGTATCTCATCACAAACCTCCAAAACTAAAAATCAAAGAGAAAAATATTTTAAAAACGAAAGAATAAACCGTCTATAAACTATGAGAAAACTACAAAAGGTATCCTATAGATAAAATGGAAATATCAGATGGAAAAAATAGAAGAAGTAAAGTATTTGAAACAATAATGATGGAGAATTTCTCCAAATTAATGTCAGACAAGCCACCAATCTAAAAAGCTCAGAGAACATCAACCACAATAAATGTGAAACAAGGACATCTACACATAACATTTAAAAAACTACAGAAAATCAGGTGGCAGAGCAAGATGGTGGCTAAATATAACCCTCTAATCAAACCTCTTCCCATAGAAATAAGAAATTCAATAGCTATTGACCCATAAGACTACTCTCAAGAGACTGACCTAAGGAAATAAATACTGAAAGAGTTACAAAGTACCAATTTCAAACTCTGGGCAAATCTGAACTATGCTCCATCCAGCACAAAAGTGTAGAAGACAGGCTCAAAGGAAAAAAACAACCTGCTTAGAATTTCTGGTAAAACTGGCACAAACAAAGCCAGATTAGAAAGACTGGGATTAGTTCTTAATCCTTCAATGCTCAGATAGTTTTGCATACCTACAAAAGTCAAGAAACCAGGACCTCACTTCATATGCAAAATAAGGTGCCAGAAATCAACCATGTAACAATCAGTATGGAATAACTCTCAGAGAATATTTTTTGTGGTACTGGGGACTGAATTTAGGGGCATTCTACCTCCAAGCTCTACCCCCAGCCCTATTTTTTACTCTTTATTTTGAAACAGGGTCTCACTAAGTTGCGGAGGACCTCACTAGGTAGCTGAGGCTGAATGTGAACCCAGATCCTCTGGTCTTAGCCTCCCAAATGCAGGAATTACAAGTGTGCACCACCACGCCCTGCTTCTCAGAGAATTTAAAATAGCTGTTTTAGAGAAATTCAATGAGCTTTGAGAAATATTTCAATATTCTAACAGAGAAAAAAACAAAAATATGGAGGCCATTTACAAAGTCAAACAAATCTTGAGTTGAAAATTATGCTTGTCCAAATTAAAAATATGATAGAAAGCATAAATAGCAGGAAAGATCAAACAGAAGAAAGAATTGGTGAACTCAAAGACAAGCTATGTGAAAATACATAGGGAAAAGGAAAGAGAATAAAAACGAATAAAGAAATATTATGGGAATTTCAAGACAGTATTACAAAAGTAATTGTTTGAGTTACTGGGGTTCAAAAGAACTTGAGAATTCCCAAGGGGTCATTTAAAATTAAATCTTTCACACCTAGAGAAGGATACAAATATCCTGATATAGGAAGATCAAAGGTTACCAGATTTAATTCAAAAAGTCTACTCCAAGACATACTGTAATCACACTCTCAAAAGGAAAAAATTAAGAGAAGATTATTAGGGCTGCAAGAGAAAAGAAACAACATATAAAGATGCCTCAATTCACCTGACATGAAAGCTTTTCAGCAGGAAAATTACAGTTCAGAAGAGAATGGTAGAAGATTTTCACAGACTGCAGAAGGAATATACATCTGAGAATACTATACCCAACAAGACTTTCCTTTGACAAGGAAAGAGAAAAAGACATTGCCAGAACAATAACAACAAGTTATTTAAACTGAAGGAAAGAGACATTAGTCAGTAAGAAGAAACCATGAGAAGGTATAAAATTCACTGGTGTGAGTAATTATACCAAAAAATTCTAAAAGTTCTAATATTTTAAGCATGGTGTTTAAACCATATGGATCTTTAGTACGAAAACTACAAAATAAAGTAGCTAAATAATAACTGCATTGACATGTGAAGAAATAGGGAATGCAAAAAATATTCAAAATATGATATAAAAATTCAAAATGTGGGGAGCAATAGAGTACAAATATAGAGTTTTGTTACTAGTATATTTTCTCTTTTCTGTGTGTTTTTGATCTTATCCTTACTATCATGTCAAATCGTTATCATTTCAAAATAGCTTGTTATTTACATTTTTTTTTGGTAAATTTCATAGTAACCACTAAGCAAAAGCCTACAATAGACAAACCAAAAATAATAGGCAAGGAATAAAAATACACTAAGAGTAAAGCATTTAACCTAAAAAAAAAACAAACAAACTATAAAATGGAGAAAGAAGAAAGAATTAGAAATCAAATTACAAAATAGTTGTAGAAAGATCTTTACCTACCAATAATTACCTTGAATGTAAGCAAATTAAATTCTCCAATAAAATGACTGAGTGGATAAAAAAAGTAAAAATACTGAATGGATAAAAAGTGACTCAACTATAGACTGCTTATAAAACATCCATTTTAACCTTTGGGATAAATATTGACTGAAAGTGAAGGGTTGGAATAACATATTCCAGGCTGGCCAGTGGCACCCAAAATAAAGCAGTAGTAACCATACTTATGTCAGATAAGATAAATTTTAAATCAAAAGCAATACAAAATATATGAGGAAAGTCATCATATAATGATTCAGAGATCAATTAACAAAAATAAATTACAATTCCAAACATATGTGTATCCAGTATAGGAACATGAAAATATATAAAGCAAGTATTTATAGATCTAAAAGGAGAGCTGGTCACTAAAATAGTTGTAGTCATAGGCTTTAATATCCCACCTCCATTAATGAACAAATCAGATAGAACATTCAACAAAGAGTATCAGTTAAATTGTACCCTAAACCAAATAAACCTAACAGACATCTACAGAACAATCCATCCAACAGTCACAAAATACACATTTTTCTTATCAGTATATGGAACATTTTCCAGGATGGATCACATAACAGACCACAAAAAATTCTCAACAATGTTTAAAAATGGATATATTACCCGATCACTAGAAAAAGTAGAAATCAAATGAAACTAGAAATCATTAACAAGAAAAACTTTGAAAAATTATAAATAAGGAGAAATTAAACAACTTATGGATATTAATGGATCGATGAAACAATGACGAAGGAAATTTAAAATATCTTAAGAGAATGAAAATGTAGGTAAAACATGAAAACCTAGAAGACACAACAAGAATCAGAGAAATGTTAAATAGATAATTTATTGCTACAACTAAAGGAACTAGATAAACACAAAGAAAACTCAAATGAGTAGAAAGAAATAATAAAGATCAGTTTTGAAATAAATTAAAGATTAAAAACAATACAAAAGTTCAATGAAGCAAAGATATGTTTTTATGAATACAAACAACATTGACCCAAGCTTAACTAAGAAAAAGAGAGAGATTTAATGGAATAAAGTCAGAGATGAAAAGGCAAACATTACAAGTGACACCAGAGAAACACAAATCATTGAAGATTTCTATGAGCAACTATATGCCACAACAGTTGACAATCTAGAATAAATGGACAAAATCTAAGATACCTAACCTGTACCTTTCCATGATTGATTAGGAAGAAATGGAAAACCTAAACAGACTAATAAGAAATAATAATATTGGATTAGTAATAAAAAGGTTCTTGTCAAAGGAAAGCTAAGGTCAGATGACTGATGGCTGAATTCTACCAAATACTTTAAGAAAAACTGATGTCAGTTCTTCTCAAAGTATTAAAAAAAAACTGAAGAGGGAGGGATTTTTCCACATATTCTACAAAGCCAGCATTATCTTTATACCAAAACTATGTAAGGATACAACAATAGCTAATAAAAGAACAATACAGGCTAATATTCTTGATGTATAAAGATGCAAAAACCCTCAACAAAATACTAGCACATGGAGGACAATAGCACATTAAAGTGACTATTCACCACTTTCAAGTGGAATTCATCCAAGGGATGCAAGGATGGTTCAATATACACAAATCAATAAATGTGATCAACAGAATAAAGGAAAAAAAGATATAGTCATTGCAATAGATGCAGAAAAGACATCAGATAAAATTAAAAATCCCTTCAGAATAAAAATCTTAAGTTATTAAGGTATAGAGGAAATGTATCTCAACATAATAAAGGCTATTTATTATAAGCCAACAACCAACATTATATGGAATTGAGAAATGCTGAAAATTTTTCTCTAAAATATGGACAAGGATGCCCACTTTGTTTGCTGTTTATATTTGTTTATTGGTATTGGGAATTGAACGCAGAGATATTCTACCTCTGAACTATACCCCCAGCAGTATTTTATGTTTTATTTTAAAATAAGGTCCTGTTAAGCTGCTGAGGGTCTCCTTAAACTGCTGAGGATGGCCTAGAAACCTGTGATCCTCCTGTCTCAACCTCTCAAGTACTGGGATTACAGGCATGCACCACCACACTTGGTGCAGGGATGCCCATTTTAAAAATTTTCATTCAATATGGTGCAAGAAGTCCTAGCCAGAGCAATAAGGCAAAAGAAAGAAATAAAATTCATTTAAATTGGAAAAGATTTCAAATTATCCTTTTGTGCTGATGATATGCTCTTATACAAAGCAGACAAAACCCTAGTCAAAAAATATTAGCACCAATAAATATATTCAGCAAAGCTGCAGGTTGCAAATGAACATACAAAAATTAGTAGCATTTCTATGTCGACAGTGAACTATCTGACATAGGAATAAAGAAAGTAATCCTGTTTACAATATCTACAAATATAAAATCCCTAGGAATAAATTTTACTAAGAATTAAAAAATCACCGGGCGTGGTGGCGCTTGTTTGTAATCCTAGCATTTGGGAGGCTGGGACCAGAGTATCCAGGTTCACGGCCAGCCTCAGCTACCTAGTGAGGCACTCCGCAACTTAGTGAGACCCTGTTTAAATAAAGAATAAAAAATAGGGATGGAGTATAGCTCGGAGGTAGAATGCCTCTGAATTCAATCCCCAGTACCAAAAAAAAAAAAACAAAAGAAAAGAAAAAGAATTAAAGAATCTCTACAATGAAAATTAGAAGAGTAGGCCCCCGAGCTTCACAAGTTCACAAGTTAGCTTTCTTTCTTTCAGCTAAGTAAAATCCAGGCTGCATGAAAGTGTGAATTGTGTTCTTAGGCCTCTCTGTGTTGTATTTATCTTAAAAATCCTGGATATGGGTCCCAAAGTCAGAGTGGACATCACTGAAGTTCTTCACCAACTACTTTCTTTGGGATGAAAAGCTGTGTATCTCAAGTAGTCAGTAATATTCTTACACATATATTTCCTCTCCTATTCATTCACAACATTTGTATAAAACCTTGTACTCTTGAATGACATTATCCTCATTGGCTCATTGGCACTGCTGAAGTGCTTCACATCTGTAGAGCACTGGATGCTGTGCTCCAGGATCGAGTGCTGCTGTTCTGGAGCACTACAGCTGTTGGAGTAGTAGTCTGGAACACCGCTCTGCTTGTTGTGTATACACTTGGGACTGTAGCACTGGTAGTTCACCATTAGAGCATAGTAGGCACAGTTCGCAGGTATCTGACGATAGTCGGGTCCCAGACGATTGCAATGAGTGTCAGAATAGGCAAAAAGGTAGCCCTGAAGCATGTTGTCAGCATTGTTCTCAATGCCAGGTGGCATGTTGCTTGGGTCAAAGGTTATCTTTTCAACCTCAACAAAATAATTAACTGGATTTCCATTTAATAACAGTTTGCCAACTGGGATCAGAGGGTAGGTAGTCCTTGTTAGACTAAGCTTTGGTGAGATGAAAGCATTAAAAGGAAAGGTTTTACCTGACTAAATGTCATTACCTGGATGTAAAAAGTCCCAGAGGAATAATTGCCTTTGGAAGGACTTTGAAAAGGTCCCGGAGGACATAGTTAGGATCTTCCTAGGAAAGTCTTCCTTGCCCCTTCAAGAGAAAGGTTTTTGATGTCCTGATCAGTCTTATAATGAAATTTGATATAATTTGCTTCTCCATTTGCATTTACCAACTGAAAGTATAGGATTCATATTTATTCATATGTCGATGTCCATCTGGAATTCCTTGGTAGCTGAACAAGAAAGAAACCTGATCCAGACTCAGGACATAGGCTCCAAAAGTCCCAGACCATCTCTGTATCTTTCAGATGCATTTGAGGATTTCTCTTTTAGCTATGGAGAAAAGATGGAAACAATATGGCATCCGTGATGAAAAAATGAGGATGTTATTTCCAATAAGATGCCAGTTACCATCATCAGTATAAAATTTCACTGCAAACCCATGAGGGTCGTAAACTGTGTCAGCTGAACCCAATTTTCCAGCAGTAGTGGACTATCAAACTACAGAGTTCTCTTTCCAACATCCTGAAACACCTTAGCCTGGAGTATCTGGTGATGTCACCTGTGATCTCAAAGTTGCCAAATGTTTCTGCTTCTTTAGCATGCAAGATTCTACTGGGGATTCTTTCTTGATCAAAGTGATCCATTTCATCAGTGAAAACCACATTCTGAAAAAGAAGAGGTCCATTGAATCCTGAAGTAATAGTGTTAAACTTCACTCCTATTGGGTTATCAGCCCTGACTCCAGTGGTCAAGACATCAAGTTTCTGTGAGACCCATTGCTGCTCCTTCCACAACTTCATCTAGTCACTTTCTGGGTCCCAGTGTTCACCATGGTGTCGGATTGGTGTTGCAGAATAGGGCAGGTGGCCAAAGCATGATGTTCTCACCTATAACCCACTCATTGCTGGATGGACTATTTTCCCATGCTAGATGCACTAACTATGAACTAATGTCTTTAAAATGATATTCCAGGTTTCTGTAGCAAATAATATAACAATGACTTTTAATATTGCTTCCTCGGTGAAAAATAAAGGTAAGGACTTAACAATCATTTGAAAGAAACACAGAGTGCAGAGATGACCTAAAGAATGGAGAAAAAATTTGCAACCTATACATACGACAAGGGGTCTATATGAAGAATATATCATAATATATTTTGTCTATATATAAAATACATATTTAATAACTTCCAAAACACAATAGTAAAAAAGATAGAAAAAATGACAAAACAAAAAAGCAAATAAAAAATGGACAATGAACGTAAGTAGATATTTCTCAAAAGAATATATATCAACAGGTATATGAAAAAAATCAGTATCACTAATCATCAGAGAATTGCAAATCAAAACCACAATGAGATATATCACTTCACCCTAGTAAGAATGTCTATTACCAAAGAGACTAAAGATAATAAAGACTACCTGGATGTGGTGGTGCATGCTTGTAATCCAAGTACTTGGGAAATTGAGACAGGAGGATTACAGGTTTGACGCCAGCCTCGGGTACTTAGTGAGGCCCTCCGCAACTTTGTGAGACCATGTTTCAAAACGAAGGATAAAAAATAGGGCTGGGGGTATAGCTCAGAGGGAGAATGCCCCCCCCACACACACACAAAGGGATTGATGAAGATACGGAGGAAAGCAGCAGCGAGCCCTTGCACACTTTTGATGGGAATGTAAATTAGTACAGCCACTATGGAAAAAAGTGTGGAGGTTCCTCAAAAATTGAAAGTAGATATACCACATGATATAGCAATTGCACTACTGGTTATATATCAAAGAAAATAACATCAGTATATTGAAGAGACATACTAACATTAATCAATAGAAAGTTAGACTATCTATACTGATTTCAGATACAGCAGACCTCAGACCAAGGAAATTTATTAGCAATAAAGAGGGACATAACATAACAATAAAAAGATCAATGTTCCAGGAATACATAATAATCCTTAACATGTATGTGCCTAAAGCAGCACATCAGTTACATAAAACAGATACATGTAGGATTGCAATGAGAAATGGATAAATCTAGTATTGGTTAGGCACGTAAAGAAATGGAGAGATCCAAAAGACAGAAAATTGAAAAGGACATAGTTGAATTGAGCCATAGCATCTATGAAATGAATATAATAGGCTTTCAAATAATACTTTATAAAACAACAGAATATACATTCTTCTCAAATTTTCATGCAGGATTAGAAGACAAAACATATTCTGGGATATAAAACACATTTTAACAACTTTAAAGGAATAGCATATATCTAATGTCTATACTCATACCAAAATGGAATTAAATTAGAAATAATAACAGAAAGATAGCTGTAAAATCTCAAAATACAAGGATAATAAATAACATACTTCTAAATAACATATAGGTCAAAAAAGAAATCTCAGAGAAATTAAAATATTTTGAATTAAGTAAGAAGAAAGATATAATGTATAAAAGTTTATTGGATGCAATGAAAGCACTAGTTAGACTGAAATCTGTAGAATTGAATGCAGGTACCAGAAAAGGACAAAGATGTAGAGCCAATCATCCAAGCTTACAATTTAGAAAACTTTAAAAAGAATGATAAATTAAATCCAAAATAAACAGAAAAAATATATAATAAAAATTGAAGAAAAAATCAATAAAACCAAAAAACAAGAAATCAATAGAGAAAAATCAATGAAAACAAAACCTAATTACTTGAAATGAAGGATAAAATTAATAAAATTTTTATTTCTGTAGTCAGGCTAAGAAAATAAGAAAGGGATCACAAGTTATTAATATCAAGAATATGCCGGGCGTGGTGGCGCACGCTTGTAATCCCAGCATTCGGGAGGCTGAGACCAGAGGATCCCGGTTCGCGGCCAGCCTCAGCTACCTAGTGAGGCACTCCGCAACTTAGTGAGACTCGGTTTCAAAATAAAGAATAAAAAAATAGGGCTGGGGGTGTAGCTCGGAGGTAGAATGCTCCTGAGTTCAATCCCCAGTACCGCAAAAAAAAAAAAAAAAAAAAAAAAAAAATATCAAGAATAGAATAGGGGTGTTGCATATCCCATGAACATTAAAATGTGTCATGAAATACTATGAAAAATATTATTCCCATAAACTTTAAAACTTAGATGAAATGAGCCAATTCTTTGAAAGACACAATCTAGCAGAACTCCCATAAGAATAGACAATTAAATGCATCTTTTCTATTAAAGAAATTGAAGCAAAAATAAACTCCCCCCTCCCAAATCACTATGTTGAGATTTTTCCATGGGTGGATTCAAAATATCCAAGTATCTAAGAAGCAATCTAATTCTTCACAATCTGTTTCAAAGTGAGAAACAGAAGGTGTACTATCTAATTCATTATGAGACCAGTATTACTCTAATAAAAAATACTAAAACATTATAGGAAAATAAAACCACAGACCAATACTCATGGACAAAGATTTAGAAAAGTCTGAGCAAAACATTTGCAGATTGAAATGCATTAAAGAAGTATATATGTTGAACAAGTGGAAGTTATCCAAGTATGCAAATCTGGTCAAATATTTGAAAATCAACTAATGTAACCTATCAAATCAATAACCTAAAAAATAAAAAGCACATGATCTTACAAATAGACACAGTACATTTGACAAAACATAACACACATTATTGTTTAAAAACTCATAGTAAATGAGGAATAGAGGGGGAACTTACTCAATTTGATAAAGAATATTTAGAAAATTTGCAACTGACATTACACTTATTTGTGAGAAATTCTAAGTTTTCCCATAGATCAGACATAAGGCAAAAATAATCTCTCTTACCCCTGTTTTTGTTTGTTTGTTTGTTTGTTATTTCCTGGAAGACCTAGCTATTTCAATTATACAAGAAAGAAAAAAAGTATACAGATTAAGAGGGAAGAAATAAAACTGCTTTTGCTTTTTTATGACATCATCATCTATATTGAAAGTAAAAAAAATGATGAAAATATTACTGGAATTTATTATAATAAATTTGCAGTATATAATTTTAATATTCAATGGTCAAAATTATTTTCTGATAATTAATCAATAATAACTATAATTTGAAATTGAAATAAAAGACTATATGAATTAGTACTTCTCAAAATGAAGTACTTAGCTATAATATAACAAAACACATCAGTATCTTTATAAGGAAAACTACAAAACTATAATGGAGGAAATCAAAGAAGAAACAAACAGAAGAAGAGATGTTTTTTCTGTTTTTGTATAGAAAAATTCAATATCATTAAGATGTCAGTTCTTTACAATTTCATCTATAAATCCAAGGCAATTCTAAGTGCAATTCCAGCAAGTTATTTGGAGGTTATCAGAAAACTGATTCTACAGTTCATATACTGTGGCAAAGAACTCAGAATAACCTACACAAGATTAAAGATAAGTAAAATGAGAGAACTAACACTACTCTACTCAGGACTCACTATAAAGCCGAAGCAATCAAGACACTGTGGCACTGGCAAAAGAACAGAGAAACAGATCAATGGAACAGAATGGAGATATGAGAAACAGATTCATATAAATATAGTCAACTGAACTTTGACAAGGGAAACAAGGCCATGCAAAGGGGGAAAGTAGTCTTTTAAGCAAATAGTACTGGGAAAACTGGGCAAAACCTACAAAAAAAAAAAAAGCAACCAAATAAACAAACAAAAACAGCAACAACAAAAATACTCTTCACAAAAACAAATTTTAAATGGATCATAGACCTAAATGCATGTCACAAAGCTAAGAACTGTTATCCAAAGCAAACAACAAAGAACTCTTAAACTCAACAATAAAAAGAAAATCAACTCAATTAAGAAATGGGCCAAAGAACTTAACAGATACCTTACCAAAGAAGGTAATGAAAATCAATTAATGTAACCCATCAAATAAATAGCTTAATGCTAAGGAGAATGTAGGAAAACAGAAACTGTCACTCTTTGCTGATAGAAATGAAAAATGGTACAGACACTGGGAAAGACAAGTTGGCATTTTGTCACACAAATAAGTGTACTTTTATCATGAAATCCTGCAGTCATGCTCTGAAGGATTTACTCAAATAAATAGGATATGTATGTACTCACAAAAGCCTGCACACAGATATTTATAGCAATTTAATCCATAATTACACAAACTTGGAAACAGCCAAAATTTATTTTAGTAGGTGAGTGGATAAATAAACTGTAGTACATCCAGAGAATGGATTATTATTCACTGCTGAAAAGAAGTGATCAAATCATGAAAAGACATGGAGGAAATTGAAACACCTATTACTAAGAGGAATAAATAAATCTCAAAAATCTACATGCGATCTTATTCCAACTATATGACATTCTACAAAGGCAAATTATGGTACAGGAAAAAATCAATGGTGGCCAGTAGTTAAGAGGAAGGAAGGGATGAATAAGTAGAACACAGAGGAATATTTAGGGTAGTGAAGCTATTTTGTATGGTATTAATAGCAGTGGATATAATTATAAATTTGTCCAAACCCATGAAATGCACAACATCAAGAATGAACCTTAGTGTAAGCTGTAGTCTGAGTGATAATGATGTGTGGATATGTGCTCATTAGCTATGATGAAAGCATCTCTAAGGTGGTCAGTTTTGATTATGGGGGAATCTATGCAAGTATTAGGGCTGCAGACATGTGAGAAATATCTGTAACTTCTACTCAAATTTGCTGTAAACTTAAAGCAGCTTTAAAATATAGTCTATTAAAAATGTGTTGTCAGTGAATAGGCCTAGAGTCAAACTGCAAGTGCACATTGAGACCAATTTTCACTCTAGGGAATTTCACTATAAGGGAATTATGAACATCAACAGGTTAATATGTTTTTCAGAGACTAGATGATAAAATGGACTAAACTACATTAAAAAAATCATTATAGGAGGTCAGAGACCTTGCAGCTACTTGAAGAGGGTATAGGGCCAACACTTTAAGATATATGCACAGGTCAAAACTTTCTCAACAAGACCACAAAAGCACAAGCAACTCAAAGGAAGATCAATATATGGGATTGCATTAATCTGAAGAGTTTCTGTGCAGCAAAGGAAACTACCAAGAACCTCAACAGAGAGAATATACAGAGAACTCAAGAAACTCACAGCTAAGAAAGCAAATAACCCAATCAAAAAATGGGCAAAGGATCTAAATAGACACTTCACAAAAGAAGGAATACAAATGTCCAATAAATGTATGAGGAAATGTTCCACATCATTAGCAGAGAGATGCAAATAAAAACTACCTTGAGATTTCACCTAACTCCAATCAGAATGACACTCATCAAGAGCACAAACAACAACAAATGCTGGTGAGGGTGTGGAGAAGTGGGACCCCTAATACATTGTTGGTGGGATTGCAAATCAGTGCAACCACTTTGGAAAACACTACGGAGGATCCTCAGACGAATGGGAATGAACCTACCATATGATCCAGCAATACCACTTCTGGGTATCTACCCAAAAGAATGGAAACCAAACTATCAGACTGATGCATGTGTATGTATGTTTATAGCTGCACAATTTGCAATTGCCAAACTATGGAACCAGCCAAGATGTACATCAAAAGATGACTGGATTATAAAACTATGGGATATGTACACATTGGAATATTACTCGGCCAAAAAGAAGGACAAAATCATGTTATTTTCAGGGAAATAGATGGAACTGGGAAACATTATGTTAAGTGAGATTAGCCAGTCACAAAAAGTAAAAAATCATATATTCTCCCTCTTATGTGACATAAGAGGAATTCCAGATGAAGAAGAAGAAACCTTAGGTGAGCAAAGAAGTTGACTTAACAGAAGGTGATGGGGGAGGGGGGACTGTTGGGAGCGGTGAAGCTGCTGCGCCTAAAAGATGGCGACTGCAGTAAAGTACCTCAGTGCAGTAAAGTACCTCAGTGCAGTAAACAACTCCTAATAAGGCGTTGTGGTAAAACAGCAATGTCAGCTTATGTGCAGGCTAGCTTTCCTGACCAATTGGAGCTCAGATACGAGTCAAGTCCTGATTGGCCAGAAG